>JBBBDQ010000369.1:320000-345000 GCA_037127315.1 Ascarosepion bandense
TTTTAAAATGTAAAGCTTAAGAAGTGTTGCATTAGAAAAACACTATTATACAGTCAGTCAAGTGCCATACGTGATACATATGTGAGCTGATGTCCACTGAACCACAATGTACATCCATTATTATACAATATTAAACCTATAAAATTGTCCCTGTTTGAGGCTGTGAAAAGGCCTAACTGATAAGGAGCCTTGATTAAAGTATATGCTAGCTGATAGCTAAGAAAACTGATAATTTTTTTTTTTAAATGTGCAATATTTTCTAGGTATAATTATCTTTGAACTTTGAGCGTGTTATTGTAATTTTGAGTATGCGTATGTTGGTGCAGTGGATATCAGCTTGAAATGAAATACCAGAGAGCTGAATTCAGATTCCAGTAGAATTCATTGCATTCACTTACATGCAAATACTTTTAGGAAAGGTATTAATACGTCTCATTCTCTCTCCATCTATGGGTTCTGTAGCCTTAGTTGGCAACCAGTCTACTGTAGAAAGTATTGGCAACCTACTCCAGGAAAATCTTCTACCCAGTCAGTCAAACCTCTTTCAAGACAATTGCCAAAGTGTGTATCACGTATGTCACATAATTGACTGATTGTAAGTTTAAACAGGTACATCCCAATTCTTACTGAGGAAATTGCATTGTCTTCTCATGAAAGCTCATAAAATTATGCTGATTCATTTAACTTCACTGAAGATGTTAGATAAAGATCTGTCAGTGCTACTTATGTATATGGCATACCTTCAGAGTATGATCTACCAGAACATCATATCACTGATGCAGGAGTTGAGAAAATTATATATAATGATGGCAACATATATATATTGATCTAACCACTATTGAGTATCTTACATTAAGACATAAGAAAAAAAAACAAACTCAACATAATAGAAGAGTAATATATATATATATATATATATATATATATTCTTCACTGCTCAACAACATAATTATTGCAAAAAAGGTGGCACTGTTAAAGAGCAAACACATGGCAAGTATTTTCATAACTGGTAGTAAAAGGAATGAACTGAGCTAATGATGTCTTGCTATTGTCTCTCTCTCTCCATGAGCGTGACAGGAGGAAAATTTATATAAATTTTAGATATCACCAGTTACCAACATCTGATGAAGTACAATTCATAGTACTGAAACATGAAAGCTTTTGTGTAGCAATGTAAAATGCTTTTATTGTAATCACTTATAATAAAAAAAATATATATATATATATATATATATATATATATATATATATATATAGATATAGATATATAGATATATTAAATTAAATTGAAAGAACTTACAAATCCATCGATGACAATTTATTTTGAGGATATTATATAATATTTTATAAATATATGATCATCAACTCTGTAAAATATTCTCAAAACAAATTATCACCGATGGTTTTGTAAATTCTTTCAATTTATTTTCATTTTAATACTCTGTTAATTTATAACATTGTGTTCTCATTGGATTATGTGGAATTTACCTTACAAATTACCAAAGATACTACTTAATTATATAATTATTATTAAAATAAATACACAATGATCCTTATATATAGAGGGTACTATAATAATATACTAAACATAATGCTATATGTTTTTAAAAAAAAACTATATTAAATTATTATTTTAACTAATACTATGACTGCTGGTAAACAGAACATCATTCAGAAATGCATAAAATAAATTTTGGATATTGAATGACAATTTTCTAGCAAATTAAATCTCAATGAGATTATAATGTTTGGACAGGTACACCTCACAATGTTTTTTGTACATGTCGATAATTTTCTTTAAAAGGTAGATCACATACTTAAGAATGATGCATGTCGATCACATACTAAAGTAGCATCAATTTATTAATTTTTCATCTTCTCTCTTTTTTTTTTGTTTTAATTGCAATTCTCGTATCATTATTACATTTGTGATAATAATGTAAGCAGCTCAACTTTGTCAATAAGGTTCCAAAAGGTGAGAGTTCATTAATAAAAGAAAATGCACACCTAAGAGTATTGCACCTAATACTACAAGAATATAGAAAATAAATTGTGTTCAATAAGTTCACAGAAAAGTTCACTGCAATCATATCACTGTGGGGAAAGCTCTTCATAAAAGGATAAAAAATTTTTAAAAATTTGAATAGGTTCTAATTTTATTGATCAAGGTATGTAAAACATTTTAAAATAAGGTAAAAAATAAATAACTGACATTATACATTTTAATTTAATAATTGGAACTTGAGTTTCTAATAACTGATATGTGCTTCTCCTGCTCAAATAGTCAGTTATACAATTATCTTTGTTATTATTTAGAATGAGTCTTTGAAATTGTCCAGATGTTTTAGTTGGTTTCTATTTTTTCTGTTATACTGATATCAACCCATTTAGCTATTATGGAAATTTTGAGATTCACATTATAATATAATTATTATAAAATTATTAATTATAAAATTTAATGTATTTATATGGTGAAGTTTCCGTGCAGTGAAATTTCCTGTGGTAGGTGATCGGAATGGTAACTGTTTGATAAGAGAAAAATAAGAAAGAAAAAAGATGAAAAAAATGACAATTAGTGATACATGATCTTGCATTGTTAAAAATTCATCTATTCTAAACATAAAACACAATGTGATTTTATCAATCACACAATAATCATGAAAATAAGAGAAGAATATTTTCAATAAAGAAAAATATTTCTTTAAAAGTTAGAATAGATAAGCCAACTAGAAATATTGTTTTTTATTACTTGTCTTGTACGAGCTTTCTTTAGATAATTTTACTTTTCAGAATTTATAAAGAAAATTCTTTCTTACATGTGACAACAGAGTTAAGTGGATAGATTAAAATTCTAGTTTTTTTCATGCAAAATGATAACCAAAGCAACGACAAAAGTGCTTAAATATTGCTATCATTTATTTGATTGTTAGGATAAATTAGTACCAAATACAAATTATGGAAAAATGTAAAAACTGATCATTCAAAATATATTTAGGGTAAGTATTAATACTCAAGGGTAAAGAATTTGTGCACTGAAATAAAAAATAGTTTTAAAAAATCAAAAATCTTAAAATTCAAGAACTTCATGAAAGACTATATACATTCCTGTCATTTTTTGTAGCAAAAAAAAAAAATCAATTTGTACGTGGCTAAATACTGGTTAGAAAAGGAAATATTCGGCTCTAATCAGAAATCTATTTAAAAATACTGATAGCATTAACAAATATCTACATATGGGTATTTATATAAGACGAATTCTTAAAAATATCCTCTTTATATATAAGAGGATTATGTCAGTGTTTCAGTTATCCCTACTCAGATTAATGAGCAGAGAAAAAAATTGTGCAAAGGAACACATTTGCTTTTTTTAAATGAAAGAATAGTCTTAAAAGGGCTAAAACATTTTTTTTTATTTTTTTTGTCAAGGGAGGTAACCTCATTAAAATTGGAAATACTCATAAAATTTGTAGCAATTTTATATGGCACCAATATTTACAGAACTTTAAATGATTGCTTAGTTACTTATTTTACTGCATCATTTTACTTACAGTTATTGCTACGTAACACAAACGATAATGCATTATTGAAACAAATTAGCTGCAAATATTCAACAGTGCCATTTTATAGCCACCCATCACTTATATCATTGCCAACTAAGATTTTTACAGTCACATAACAATTGTTATTACAACAGTTAATCAAAATAAGTACAGCATAAGTTGTTGCAATTTTAAATTACACACAATTACTAACAACATATGTACATATAGACACAAAATGTGTGTATGTGTGTGTGTGTGTCAGATTTTAATATGCAATTTTATATTATTTATTCACTTTATTTTACCCATTTTTACAAGAAATAACTTATTTGGTGCCATGGAATTTTATTAGGCAACTCAAGTGTTATTCAAATAAAAATTATCATGGGTCATAAAAATAATGGGCATTATTGCTTTGCATGCCATCTCTAGATTCTTGCTATTTACCAGCAATTCCTCAGTAGGGACCCCAACACTTCATAACAGATTGAATCAAAAACAGGCAATATTCTTCAGGTTTCTTTCTTTTTTTTTGTTTTTACTTGCCTTATTATGGAGAGGAGAAGGGATATAATAGTAGATACAGTTTCTTGGAGGAAGGCAGGAGAAGATGGAAAATGGACATTAACAGGTTAACTACCTACACATCCTTTTCATGTTGTGGCTTGCTCCTCTGTCAAGGCAAAAGAATCTGAGGGAGGGAGAGAAGGTATCAGAGGCCTTTACCTCACCACTACTACAACTGAACTGACTCTTTGCATTTTTCAGTCTTATATTGAAACCCAAACAAAGACAATCCATCACTGCCAGGATTCCATACCTGTGGGTTCAAACCACTCTCACTCGGTTTGAGTTGTCAACTCTCTGACTAGTAGTGTTAGCTTTTGTCATTTTTGTCTTACGTAAACATTCTGTAACAGATTTGGAACACCTCGAGGTGGTGTAATGGTTAGCAAGTTTGTCTTGCTAGAATCATTACAATTGGGTGTCCCTTACTTTTGGCTTTGTGCCACAGTTAAGCTACACTTAGAAAATTGCCATTCTGTAACAAATTATAAAAAGGAAAATTATAAAAAGCTTAACAAATATAGAATAATTAAAAAAAAGAAATTGAAGATTTTGACAAGGTAAGAAAAAAGGAAAAAAATGCTTTAAGAATGTTACAAAAAAAGATTTGAGTAAATGTCTAATAAGCAAGAAAAGAAGATTATCTTGCAAGAAAATATTTGAACCTGGTGTTGTGAATTTGGAAAAAAAAAAAAAAAAAAAGGGAGAAAAGATGCAAAATATTAAGAACATTGGCTCACAACCAAACGACCAGCTTTAAGTACACATCACTGAGAGAAACAGGTAAGTTGGCCAAAGAAATACATACAAACTGATTTTTCAATAATAATTTCTTGTTATGAATGTAGAACCTGATGACTGGTTGAGAGGTTAGGTCCTTCATGGAAACAGTCAATCAACAAAATTTAGAAGACAATGAAGGGAGAGTGTTGATATCATGGGCAATAAAATTAAAGATTTCTACAAAGTCAATTATAATGTGAAGTTAAATATAAAGAATTGTAAGTTTGGACAAGACAGAAGCAAGAAACCTAAATGCAAGATAACGTCCCTTATTATTATGAAAATCTTACTACTGGCCTTTTTAAAAAGAAAAGTGGGGTAACAAATAAAAAAAAAAAAAAAAAAAAAAAAACTGGTGCCATTAATGTTAATCCTGATTCAATAAAAATGTTAGCAAAATGTCTAATGGAGGTCAAGGAGCTGATATTGACATATAATGTCTCAATATATTTAGATAAAATAGACATTGTGTTAATCAAATTGAATTTATTTACAAATGAAAGTTTGTTTCACTAGAATTACAAAACTGCCTACCTTACAATATTTATCTTTCAGAATTACTCTAATCAACTGTTTTTTTCTTTGCAAAATATAATTGTGTTATTGTTGTGTGTATATATATTGTTAAATGTAAGAGTCAATGAATGTCTATTATGTTAATCATGAGCTGTTCTAAACATCATATTTTGGTTTTAATTTCAGGTGAAAATAAAGACAAAAATTCTCCAACATTTGGATATTTTTTTTATTAAGTCGGTTCTAAGATTTCGACTCACATCAGAGAGGTTACAGGGACGTTAGCATAAAAACATCTACCATCAAAGATGAATTTATCTTGTGTTGACATAAAACTTTGCTAAGCAACGATAACAGTTGCCAAATAGCAAACACAGTTCATAAATTTGTAATGCGATTCTATGACATCACACTGCGTGAGAGCTTGAAATGTTAACAGAACCATATATTTAAATGCAATGTAATATATTATGACCAGATTTAAATGTGATTTTATTAAGTGTGGGTTGTTTTGATTTAATGTAGATGGCCTCCAATATCTGAAGGTTCTTTTTACTGTGTGTATGAGTGACGATTATTGCTTATAGCTTAGAACCAACTTAATAAAAACTATCCAAATGTTGGAGAATTTTCATCTTTATTTTTACCTAAAATTAAATACAATGTTTAGAACAGCTCATGATTTAACATAGTAGACATTCATTGTCTCTTATATTTAAGAGTATATGTTTAGAAAATGATCTGCTGCCTCAATACACTCTCTCTCTCTCTATATATATATATATATATATATATATATATATATAAATTCAATTTGTTGTACTATTTGCATTATTTGGACTATGTATATGGCAATGTTTATGACATTTCAGCTGTTGCATGCTCCAGCCTCCTTCAGGTACTAGGAATTTCAAACTGAACCCTTTATTTCAATCATTGGGTTATATCATTCTCATTCCTTGTGCAAAGCCACTTCTGGTAGCTATGAGTTATCTCTCTTTAACTCAACACTAAGTTGTTTACAAGTGCTGTAGCCTAATATTGAACCCACAACTCTTTAGGTCAAGTCACTGGAACTAACCAACGTCTATATCCACTGGGCCATGTGTCCTCAAAGGTAAAGAGAGTTAACTCATGGCTACCAGAAGTGGCTTTGCACAAGGAATGAGAATCATATACTCTAGTGATTGTAATAAAGAGCTGGCTTCGAAATTCTCATTACCTGAAGAAGACCGGAGCATGCAATTTGTTGATATATCGTAAACATGGCAAGAAAGATGAGGACAATAGTCTGAATAATGTAAATACTACCTCATCTCAGAAATATAGACAATAGACAAATACTAAATTTGTTTATATATATATATATATATATAGATAGATAGATAACTCTTCATGTTTTATTGATCAAATGGCATCATTAGAAAAATTGAAACCAAATTTACATTGGCAAAACAATATAAATCATATTAGTCATATAAGTGCAGAATTCTTGTTTTTTTTTAACTTTGTCATTTTTGCAATCAGATTTTACAAATGTCAACTCAGTTTATTTATAAATTCATTTATTTTAAGATTATTTGTATAAACATCTTGACTATAAACAAAAGCAAATGTCAAACTGAAATTACTTGCCTAGAAAATGTAGCAAATATGGCTGTTATAATGATTGCCAGTTATGACAAAACAATCATATGAGAATTGTTTCTACAAGTAAAACTACTATGGAGCAATGAGTATCTTTACTGTAATTGTTACTATAATTTTGATTATCACTGAGTGACCTGCATTCATAGTTTTGTGGTAAAATATTGGTAAATTACCTCAACCCACAATATTTTAGGGTTTCTCAAGAGAATTAGAAAAAATGATTTTGAAAATATTTTCAAAATAAATCATTTTCAACATTTATTTTAACATATCACCTGAAGAAGAACAGTATTGTTCTAAAACATGGAAATTTTTGTGTAGTGATATAATGGTTTTATAAACCATTGTAATAACAAAATTACAATATTAAACTCTACTCTGTATCGAGCACTCTTTATAAAACTAAATGCTTGAACAGTGGGCTTAAAATCTACATGTTTTTTTCACTTTATTATATGATATATATTTTCAGAAGGAATTCTGAAAATATCTGAAAATATAGATGCATGAAGAAGGAAGTCTTGAAAATTTTGACTCTCACATGATATTGAAGACAAAAGAGACGGAAAGTCACTTGACCACCTATCTGAGAAGTTCATGAAAGTGGAAGCAAGGGATGACAACCCACTGCTAAAAGCTACAATGGATAGTTGAACTCAAAATTCCACATGAGCATAACATTGATGGTTCTCAAATTTAGAAAGAAGAGCAGCATGAAAAATTTGTGGATGGATATTAAGACGTGGGGTGGCAAGATAAACATTTCCCTACGGAGGTTCGCTGTAGGGGGGATACATAATTGCGCACTTGTAGAGATGTCTTGGATTATTTTAATCAAGCAGAGAAAACAAAGTGTAAATGTAAAGAATATTCAAGTAGCAAGTGAAAAGGCAAGTCATTAGATTTGACACAATAGTAAAGATGAAAGCTAGAGAAACAACACATCTTTAGAATCAGAAAAAGATATTCAAAATCCCTTAGACACAAGAAGGAAAGAAGGCTTGAAAAATTTGATATTCACATCATATTGAAGACAAAAGAGACAGGGAAAGTCACTTGACCACCTACCTGAGGAACTCATGACAGTGAACGGTAGGGATGACAAACAGCTGCTAAAAACTACAATGGATAGTTGAACTCAAAATTCCACTTGAGAATAACATTGATGGTTCTCAAATTTAGAAAGATGAGCTGTATGAAAAACTGGTGGTGGAATACAAAGGTGTTGGGTAGCAAGATAAATATTTTCATTGTGGTTGGCTGCAGAGGATACATAGGCGCACACTTATGGTGATGGCGAGGATTTATTGGAATCGAGCAGAGAAAACTATGTGCAACCCTAAAAGATATTGAAGCAGAAAGTGAGAACGCCAGTTTTGACACAATTGATAAAAGTTGGCTAAAGAACTGATTCCAGAAAGAAAGCAAAGTAGTCAAATGGTAGTAAAGCAGTTAGACCTGATAGGTGGGGTTTCATATCAGACAACACCACCAGTGTGCAATAAAATCTGTCAAGGCACTACCACCACAAAAAAAGAGTGTATTTCCTCCTGATGACTTCAAGGGCCTAGTGGTACACTGAGCATTTGTTTGGTAACAAGCTGTTCTCAAATTCCTACACAGAACTTTTCAATTTTGCACACAAATTTTAGCTTATTTCTCTCATTTAAGTCCCAACAATGTCAATGGATGTGATTAAGCATAACAATCAGTCAGTATTGATCAAAGTGAAGGTACCTCTGTGTGTGTGTGTGTGTGTGTGTGTATAGTATATGCATGTGCATGTGCATAAATTGGGTTGTCCAATATAGTTTGTCAACAGCTGGGAATATAAAAAGAAAGTTAAAAATTAATACAGAATCATTAAAAGAAAAAGAGTATTAAAATATTCACAACTTACTTGCTACCCAGGTTTCAACCATATCAGTTTCATTACGTAATAAGGGCAATCTTTTGATTGTGTACTTTTTTTAAATAATCATCTACTGGTCTAACCAGTACCTCTTTTACTGTTATATATAACTATATATATATATATATATATATATATATATATATAAGTGAATCAGATATATTGTCTTAGAAAAGCTTCTCCAAATTTGTTCAGCTGCTAAAATGGAAAGATATCATTTTCAGTAAGAAGAAATATGCCAATTTTTGTTTTAACAAAGATATACACATGTGTATATTGACTCGGAATGACAAATTGGGGAGCCGAGTTCAAATTCCAGTTGAATTCCTTGCATTCACTTACACACAAATACCCTTGGGAAAGGTATTAATCCATCTCTTTCCTTCAGTTATGGGTTAAATAATAGAACAGATTGTCTGGCAACCAGTCTACTGCAGAAAGTAATGGCAACCTACTGCGGGATAATCTTCTGCCCAGTCAGTCATGTCTCGAAAGAGACATGATCACCCAAAGCGTGTATCACATATGGTACTTGACTGATACACACATGAAAATTTGTCATTTTGATTTGACTGAAAGTAACAAACAGAATGCAGGTATAAAGCTCAAAGTGAAATTAAAATGTTTACTTATCTTCTCTGGCATACATTTTTTTTTTTTGGCTAAATCTATTAAATAATAAAATAATGCAAAATGATGTCATGGAGGCTTAACAAGAAAGTGTTCTTTGACAATCATCAGCATTTTAGAAAAGCAGAAAATATTAAAGATAATCAAATATGTAAAGCAAAAACAAAAGAAAAAAAAGAAATTCAAAAGCCACAATTGCAGAAATCGTAACAATTTATTTCTTAAAAGCAGGAAGAAATATTTCTTCAATGGTAATGAATGGGAAAAAATTTTTTTCAATTAAAAAAAAATATATCAAAAGAAAAAAGAGAAAAAAAATGAATATAAACTGAATAATTTTCACTGAACAATTTCCTTCATTCTTGAAAACTTGTGTGCCACTGGCCATGAACTGCTGTCTCTGGGGAAACTAAAAACTACTTCACTGTACATGCTTATGTGATTAGATGTGGTGAGCACTTCATGATGTGCTTGATTTTTTTTTGGGGGGGGGGATAAAAAAGTCATACAAGTTCTGTCTGTGTGCCTATGACTTGGTCAAATGCAGAAGGTTTACAAAATTTGTACATGTATTTAACTTAGCTGTGGTTTCTATGTACATGTCAACCTTTTTGTGCCCAGCTTGTACAATTTGTTCAATGCATTGCTGAAAATGCAAAGTACCATTTAATAGAAAGAGGATACAGAAATATACAACAGTTGTCTAGAAAGATGAGTCTAATGAAAGCTGTTGTCTAGAAAGACAAGTCTAATAAAGTTCTTAACAAAACATCTTGGGCTTTCTTTTTAACATCAAGAAAACAAAAGATGGTTTCATGGACAATGTTTTTTTCTAAATGACAAAAAAAAATTCAAACAAAAATATGGTTATTGTAATCTTGTGCAACTTGATGTTATAGAAAATGATACACTGACGAGAAGAGGGTTATAGAAAAATACAGGTATTCTTCTATATTGAGGATGGAATTGTCTAAAAAACAAACAGGGGTATGGAAGTTTGTTTTGCAAATAAAGTTCATATCTTTATTAAAAACAAAAATGGCCATATTAAGAAAAAGTGTAGACAGACAAATGAGAAAAAAAAAAAAGTAGCAGACAGAAAAAGAAAAAGGGGAAAAATAGATATTATAGTAATTGATTAGGGAATAAAAAAATAAAAATACTTCAAGATTTGATAAAACTCATCTCCAGGAATTGAAAACCGAGTTCTTTAAAAGAGTCCAAAATAGATTTTAAAAAACTATTTGGGTCAATAGAAGAATGGGTAGCCATAGTCTGAAAAATAAACAAACTGAAATAATTGTGTGCTTTGCAAAGTATAAAATTGAACAAAATTGTCACATCTCATATTTAAAAACAAAAACAAAAAGAATTACTCATCATTATTAAATTGGTGCTGATAAGCATAATTATCATACAATGTATTATGTTAATATAAAACAATGATATCAAATGAAGAGGTTTTTATCACATATGGAGGACAATGAAAAGCACAAAAAAAAAAAAAAATGACATTCCTGCTAGGAATAAAAACAATGAAAAACAAATCATGAATTTTTGGTCAAAGAAAGAAATGACTGTTTGCAGAACTTTAGAGCTTGATAAAATTTATCCATAGAATTAAAAAAATAAAAGATAAAAAAATTTCTTTTCAATACCTGATGAACTCCTGCTATTTCAACAAAACATTATTTGGTCAACTGCTGGTTAAATCAACGTATTAGTGTCAAGATTTAAAAAAAAAAAAAAAAAAATGACTATTATATATTTTGATGTCTAGTATCCCTTACAATTCAAGATATTTTAGCATTTTCATAGTATCATCTTTTTAGGACAATGTCCTAAAAACAAAATTGTTTAGAATAGCTGGCTTAACAAGTGAAAAAAAGCTCATTAGGTGATGGTTTGCAAAGTTAAACTGGGTGAAAAAGGAAAACCATTCAATTACGATGAATTTATTCAAATTAAACCATTAATTTCAATTTATATCAATGCATTCAATTCAGCCACACAAATCAACAAGAACCAGATATTCAACAGTTTGATTCAAATTTCAATCACTGATTACCAGAAATGGTTAACAATTTTCCAAAAAGAAAAAAAAAGTAGATTTGTGCAGAACGTTTATAAACGGTGTTTATACGAGGTTGAGTAAAAGTCTAGTGGTTGAAAAGCTTAACAAGTTGAAGGTTAAATACTTAAAAGAAACTAATAGTAATAGAATATAAACAACTAAAACTACAATTTCCTGTACTGAGAATGGCTCATAAGCCACTGTTTTAAGCAGTTATGGGAAGAGAGATCTAATATATAAAAACGAATAAAGTCAACATAGCCAAACTCAACACCAGATTTCTAAGTTTTACCTAAGTTTTTCAACCCTAACCCGAGAGAGATTACAAAACAACAATCCATAATTGTCTTTTTAATAATCATTACTTAATACTGTGTCCACCTAGCAGTTCCTTCAATTGTTTTCTTTACATCCAAAGACAAAGTTGGATTTTTTTTTTATATATAAAACACTTCATACAATTATTTCAAATTTTCTAAAATCTGAATAAAGAGAGTATTTTTTTGTTTGAGAAGATTCCTTTAAGGAGCCTTTATAAATAACCATATAATAAATCTAGTTATATTGTGGTTTTACATTCTTTATTTTAAAACATAAAAAAACAAAAAAAAAAAAAAATGGGAAGAGGTTTAACCTTAAGCTTAAAAACATACTTGTTTCTATAAGTAACACGTTATTTATGATAACACTAACCAATAAAACTTTCTTTTTATAAATTTTAATATACCATTCAGTCATATCTGATGAATTTTCAAACATCTGGAAATAGATATTTAACATTATCCAAATATATGTAAATATTTCATATTTGTCAGATGGCATCCCCTAATAAAGTGATCAAAAAGAAAATTATCATCTCTTTTGTATATACATATTGGGATCACTTGTTAAAAAAAGCTCAAAACTAAACCTGTGTTTTTTATCAGAAACTTTAAACACTAACAACTCAAACAGCCGTTTTTTCATTTTTTTTTTTACATGCAACAGCAAATATATTTTTCAGATAATTGTATTGACAGCAATGAGCAAATGGTTTGAAAAAATTGCTTGAAGACTTGACATTAAGCAAGATATTTTTTAACTCATCAACATTGTTGGTGGAAAAGCAAATATCTTCATTAAATGAATGCCAATAAATATTTAATAATATAAAAATATTTATAAATAAAAAGCCTGATTCAGCCAGGATGAGAAAATCAGACTAAGTGAATATTGAATATTTTCCACACAAGTGGTAACTGAGATATTCACAATATATTTTACAAGCCCTATTGATTATAGTTTTGAGTTATAAAATGCACTAGTCAGAGAACATTTTGAAAGTTATTTTACTTTTGCTTGCAGGAGAATAAATGTTAGAAATCCAAGCTGTTTTTTTAATACTAACTTCCCAGACATTATATATAATTGGGATCAGATGCATTTATATGATGACTGTTACATGATGCAATCTAATACAATCAAAAGTTACAGCTAGTTTGTTCCAATTAGATAATCAATGGACTAATTCATTTACTTCACCCAGACTACTAAGTATTATAGAATAAATAAGAAAAATCAAATGAAAATTGGAGCTACATAAATACAGTGGTCCCCCACATAAAAAAGAAAAACGTTTTGAAAATAATTTTTATACATCAGCATTCTTAGGCCTTCTTTAGAACATAACACTTGTCAGAATAAAAGAAAATTGATATCTTATCCTTTTAGAAGTCAGGGACATCTTCATAATATCAATAGTGTCAAATCTTCTACTCTAACAGTTTCTTTGCAGAAATCCCTATCAATTACTCACTTCACTGATAGTTACAATTTCCAAAAGTTTAAATGCAACGTCAAGTGCCATCTTCTATTTGATTTCCATCTTTCTCTTATCCTTTCTTCAATGTCCCCTGTACCCTGTGTTTTTTCTCTCTCTGTAACCCCCTGTGCACCAGTGGCAGTCCTGCCTTTCTTGGAGTGAAATGATTATAAAAAAAAAAAATGAGTTATTGAACTTAGCTGTTTTGTATACAAAAAAAAAAACAGGCTTATTTTTGGTGGGAGGATACAAAAGATTTCTTTTAAATAAAGAACAAATTGGTATATGTAGGTACCTCCAAAGATTCACTAAAAAAAAGCATACATGATGTAAAAATGCCCTAAATTTAATAAAACCAAAAATGCCCTAAATTTAATAAAACCAAAGTTTTTTTTATCAAAATCTTTATTATTGTTAAGAGGAAATGCTAAATGATTCTTCGATTATTAAATAAAGTTTTTTTAATCTGCTTTAGAACCTTAAAAATTTTGATAAAATATTTGTTTTTCTTGAGTCAGTAGATGACTATAAATTAGTATGGGAAATTTTAGTGTTTTTTTTAAAGGTGAAAAATCATTGGTTTAGAAATTCTTGCAAAATTCAGATAATTGTTGGATTTTAAAGAAAATCTCAGAGTTTATTCACAAATGAATGAAATTATTTAAATGTCTCTTCTTTACAAAATCTTCATAAAAATATTTTACATGTTACGCTATATTCGTTTAATTTTATGAAATTTTGAGATATTTTTTTTGTGTCACTTCATGTTTATATTAGTTATAAGAATCTAAATCACTCATTTTTTTGATCAAATAGGACTCCTTGTCAGAGAAAATCTGGTCTGAATCATAAAATAAAAAAATACAATAAAATGAAGACATTAATTAAAAAAGTTTTTAACTGCTTTTATGTATAAAACATATTATGGACACTTTAAAAAATATTTTTCAATGGAATACAGAATTTTTAAAGGAATTGTTTCATTTTTTTAAATTTTTAATTAGATTTTATAAACTTTTAAAATTCTATATTAATTTGTAGTAAAGTGATTTGTTACTAACTAAAATCGATATTTACTAATCATAAATGGAAAAGCTCACTACAATTCAATGACTCCCAATATTTATTTTATATTAGTGATTTTTATAAATATAGATGTCCAATATGACATTATCAGAAAATAAGAGTGGTTGCTATAGTAAAGTTAAAATTGATGCGTTATTTTTTAACATTTCCTTAACGATCATCTTTGTAAGCTAGACTATAAATAATTAGATTTCTTAAATTATTTTATCAATTTTTAATATTAATTGGTATTATAAAAAATGTATTCACATTTGTTGTAAATTATGCCCCCTTAGAAAAAAAAAACACTACCAAGTAAAAGGTATATGAGAAAATTGTTAAAATAGTGTTAAAAAATGCCTTTCTACAATATCTTAAACTAAAAGTAATGTCTGTCTCAAATCAGGTTAATTAATCTTAAATTAGCTAATCTTCCTCAAATAAAGCTTCAGAAAAGTATATTTTATCTTTGAAAGTTTTTTATTGAAGAGAATTGTGTTCACAGATTTGATAATATGGATGATTTCAGCGTTTTTACTGATAATAAAGAAGAAACTGATTCTAATCAATTACGTTTTAAATACAGCAAAGTATTTTGCTTATTGGAAATATCAATTTTAATCAATTAACTTGAAATTAAAACTAAGAGGCTTCAAGAAAGATTCTTTTTTTTTTCAAAGCTTAGATATCATTTTTATTTGAAGGTACCTAAATATACACATTTTTAATTAAAGAAGAATTTACATAATAAAAGTATGTACCCATTTTTAATTTAAGATAAATAATTTTTGATCTCAAATATTTGTGCATACCACAGAAAAGTTTTTGAAGTTTTTCTCAAAGTTTGAAAAATTAAAAAACAAATATGCAGATATCAATAATGTTACCATACTTTCAACCTTGACATTTGTAAATAACAGCTAGTTCCAATAAAAGTCAGGTATCAATTTGACATTGCATTGATATTATGACCAGAATCCCACCTCTAAAATGATAATAAAAAAAGAGCAATTTCTTTTCAATTCTGATGAATGTCATGCAGAGAAAGATCTAATGAATGCTATTCTACAAAAATTATCTTCAAAAAAGTTTTCCCTATTTTTTTATGAGTGGACCATTCTATTTAAGCAATGTCAGAAAACCAACACAAATTTATGAGATGCCAATTTTCTGCAGAAAAGTAATGTCAGTCTTTTCTTCCATTTTGCTGTTATTTTTGTTAGTTTGAGGCCAGTCAAATAAACCAAGAAAGGATATCTAAAAAAATGGACTATGAAACAGAGATAAATTATATGAAAGTTAAAAACCAATTCCCTTTAGAGAAAAAAAATTAAAGAAAAAAAAAAAATGATTTGAGTGAATTACTTTTAAGACAGTTTTTTTTTCTTTTTTTGGTTAGTATATGTCCTGTACAGATATCAGTGTCTGCCTATAAACATTTATACTCTTGGGTGTTGTGGATTTTACCACAGTGGAACAAAATTTGTGTCTGTTGTTCTATATACATTGGCCTGAAAGACTGAGGGAGGTGGGAATTTCATGCTGGTAAAAGCCATGTAAGTGGGGGTAGTTTGTAGTGGTGTGGTTTGTTGGGAACATGATTCTTATTCCTTTGTATATGTAAAGAACATCATCAATTGAAATGGCTGCCAAGATAGAGAATGCAAAATATAGAGTCAACTTACACTGGTTAAAAAAAAAAAAAAATCTTTGCTCTCTTTCTTAAAGTAAAAACTAAAAATTTATATTTGAAATAAAAATAGTGTAAACTGAATAAGTGTTAATAAAAAAGAAAAAAATGGGGACAAAAAACTGAAAATCAAAAAAAAAATTAAATAAGGAAATAATAAAATAAAAATGCTAGAAAGATAATTTTTTTAACATTGAAAAATGAATGAATATAAACAAAATTAAAATAGATGATAACAAAAATGACATTAAAGAAAATGAAAGAAAATTTAAGATTATGAAGAGATGATAATGAAAGAAAGAAAATGAAGAATTCAGAAAAATTTACAAAAGTAAAGTTAAAGTTAAAAAAATATATATAAAGAAAAGAAAGTAAAATGAAAAAATTTTTAGGGAGTTAAACCATTTCTCCTTTCTTAAAGTATAAAAATTTGTTTAAGTATAAAACATTTAAGTGCAATACTCAATGCTAAATAGTTTCAGAACAGAAATATCAGATACTGTGTCAACAAACTGCAGTTTGAAATCAATAAGGAAACTTTCATTTTTCTCAGTATTTTAGTTTACATGTGTGTGTGCGTGTATGTATGTATGTAAAATTCACTACCACCCTTTATTGGGAATGGGGGGGGGACAAATGGATTAATTCAAAGAGTTTATACCACTCTTAAACCTTTGAAATTTGCTTGCTTTGTCAATAAAAATCTTGAAGTGGGGTGGGGGATCAAAAGTTAAGAGAGGCTTAGAGATCAAAATGTAAGGGTATTTTTTTTTTGTGGATATATATATATTTTTTTTTAAATGACATTTTTTGTTTTTCCATAGATTCTTTAAAGCCTTAATTTTTGTAAATTGTCTCATATTTTTTTATTTTTTTTAGATAACATAATTTTGAATAATAATAATATTGATAATATAATTGTGAAGACCCATATTAACCTGATGTATGTAGTATATAACAATAACATTTCACTGTTAAGAATAGAATAATGATAAATGCATTTTTATCATTTTAATAGTTTAGTATTAATATTCTTTGTATTTTTGTGAGATGATAAGAAAAAAGGGAAATGTAGGAAAGAGTAACACTTTAAAGAAATTGGTTTTTGTTTCTTCCGGATAATTGCAATTTTCTCCGTTTTTATTTTTTCAGTTAAAATTGCTTTTCTTGGAATTAAATTATTATAAAATCCTTGTCAAATTCCTTATTTAACTTCTTAGGTAATTAACAACATTTTTCAACATTTATTGTTTTTGCTTCCTCTTTTCCACCAAACAATTTTTCTTTTAATGACAAAAAGGGAAGGGGAGGGAAAAAAGTTAATTTATACTTTTAGCCCAATCCCCACACAGCCAATTCTTAAAAATAAAAAAAGATTTTTTTCATGTGGCATGGAGGAATTAAGGCGGGGGTGGGGTGGGAATAGAGGGTTGGTTATCCTCATAACACACTCTTACACGTTTGTTCATTAGCCCAGATGTTTCATTCATTCATTCATTCTAGGGGAGGGGAGTCAGTGTTAGAAAATTATAATTTCACCATTCACTTGCATTCCTAACTTTTTCACTTTCTTAACGAGAATTCCCCATAATATTATATTTACTTTTGTAGACATTTAAATGCTTTGACTTTAATCCTGGTAGATATTCTTCTTCCCCACCCGACTCTTCCCAGTTGTCAACATATCACTCAAGAGCCTGTCGCCACCAACTGTCATCGTCATTAGCCTAAAAAATCCAGTCTCAGCTATTCACCACAAGTGGAGTTCTCTCCCCTTTATTTTTTGTGGTGGGACTAGTCCTATCTGATGTGTTGTCATGATCATCTGCTTCAACATGGCGACCTTCCTCATCTTCATTGGAAGCTAACAGCTTGCCCGTTTCAGCATTTTCCATGATCGATGAAGAACTTGCACGTTCCTTGCTTTCATGAGTATTGTTTTTTTTCAAGTTTGAAATATAGCTCGATGATACAGACTTCTGCATCGGCCATGGAGATGTTTCGTGAACTGACTTGACCGAATTGCTTGTGGAGTGATTGTGCTTCTGAATAGCACCCTCTGAAGCCCGCCGGCTGTCGGAAGTAAATGATTCCAGTGATGGTTTCCAGTCAGTTGACACTTTAGAACGGTTTAATTCCCGCTTCAATTCCCTCTTAAATGCTTCAGCTTCATATTGGGAGGCAAGGGATTCTCTCTTCTGACCCAGCAGTGTGGCCCTTCGAGCAGCAATGTATTTTTCACGACTGATTTGCAAGTATTGCAAATCTGTGGTTGCCATCACCGAGTAATCTGGTTTGTAGGGTTCCATTTTGAGGTTCTCACTGCCAGAGAAAATTCCAGGAGACACAACTGCTTCTGAGATACCTGCAGAAGAGGAAAAAAAAAATCAATTTGAATCCTATTCTGAAGAGATACATGTCAAATTGACCTGAATCAAAACAAAGTGAATAAATAAATATTTAAATCTTTCAGGATCATTAGATTTTGAATGGTCCAATTGAGCACCATCTTTAAGGATTATTTACAAAATATAAAAAATACATTTTCAAAAGGTTGAATGATGCTAAATGTAAATACTGTTCAGATTTACATTTTATATTTTAAGTATATAATAATACTGAATTATCCAAGATCAATGGATCCTGAAAATTACTGTTGAAAATCGCTAAAATGCTATCTCAGAACTTTCATTATTATTATTCTTTAAAATGATTGTTATTAATTTAACTAAGTTTTAAAATTATATTTATATATACTTCATAACAGACATATCAGTCAGTTAAGTACCATATGAGATACATGCTTGTACGATCATGTCTCGAAAGAGACATGACTGACTGGGCAGAAGATTTTCCTGCAGTAGGTTGCCATTACTTTCAGCAGTAGACTGGTTGCCAACCAAGGCTATAAAACCCAATCTGTCCTATTTAATCCATAGCTGGAGAGAGAAGTAATGGATTCACACCTTTCTCTTTGCGTATGTGAATGCAACGAATTCAACTGGAATTTGAACTCGGTTTTCAGATTTTTTGTTCAAAGCCAATATCTACTGTACCACATCCTAAATGGATTACAAGGACCTAAAACTATTATTTTGGGTAAAATACTAAGTCAAAAAAGAAAGCTCTCCTCTCTTTGACAATATTTTCAGCAAAGAGAATTGCATTAATAAAATTATTGTTAGGGGAAGCTAATTTACTACCCTTATAAAGGGCAATAAATCATTGTTATTTCCCTTGTTTGCCAGTTAGAACAGTCACTTCTGAATTTAACATGGTGGCAAGCTGACACGCACATGGACTTCATGGTTTAAATCCAAAATAAATCTTTGCTGTTCTCAAGCAGTAAATGAATAAAGGTTATTTTATGATGTGTTAAAATACACTTGCCTTTTATTTTCATTCATTTTTGTTCATCCCAACAACCTGGGATATAACAGTTATAAATTCATATTTTGAATCACTTTTCTTTTAGAGTTATACAATTAGTTTTCTTCTAATCTTTTTTCTCTCACATTAATGAAAAATAAGAAGAAATGTAATGCAAAAAAACACATTCTCATGTTTCTTTTGTAGGTTTATATAATTTTTTAGAATACCTTCAGCTTTACCAGGAATGCAATTCATTTGGGAACTATTACGCAGCTAGCTAATTCCCATGGCAGATACTTGCTATAGCACATTTGTATTTGTTTAACACCCACAGAGCCTACCTGTGGTTTATAATGCTAAAATGCTGAGCAGACCTTAGTTATAGTTTCTGGGAGAAAGTGTGTTGCCTAGTGTGAACAACAGTTTGAACAAGGCCAAGACACGCAAACCCTCAGTCACGCTGACCTGTGACTTCATGCTAGTACAACCATCAATGACTCCCAAACAGTCCCATCTACCCAATTTCATTTACACAGCTTCGGTCAACCTGTGGTATGGTTTTCAGGCACTTTCCAAAGGTGACACACGCTGGGATCATCTCCAGACAGATAACATCACCTTCCTGACAAATTGACCCTGGTGAGATTTGAACCCCGGCGTCATGGTCAGAAAGTGAATGTTTTAATTATTCTGCCATGTATGCACAGTGTTATTTTTTTTTCTCTAAATATTTTTTATACTGACATTTTTTAGCCTACTTTTGATCTGAAATTTTCACTGTATAATTTTTTTATCAATGTAAATTGAATTTCTGAATTAAATGCATTTACAAAGATTATACAAAACATTCAATAATTTTTGTAAAAAAATGTTTTAATCATTAAAGAGAATACTTACTTAAAATTTTATAAATGCTATTTTTTTAGAAAAAGCATTTTAAATTTATAAATTACAAAAATTCATGAAAGCATTAAAAAAAAAATTAAAATAAAATAAAAACTGAACATTAAATTTAAAAAATATAAAATTTTGAAAATTTTTTCTTTGACTGATTAATGAAATTTAAACAAAACATATCTCATAGACTGTTAATTTATATTTTGTATTGTTTTTTTTTTTTTGTTGTTTTTCTTGAAAGACATTGAAAACATTGATTCTCATGAGATCCCCAAAGTAATAAGTAGCCTCATCATAACTGGAATGGGAAGCTAGTTAAAATTCTACCTAAAAATAGAAAGTGAAAAGAAATTGAAATGACACATTGACATTTGCTGACAGAAACCATATTTTAAAAATAGATCATTTTCATGCAAGAAATGATTGTATGATCTCCAACCATATTTAGCATTCCACAAAAATAAAACAAGTTAGAAGAAAGGATAAACTGTAGTGAAAATAGTTGTTTTTACTTAATTGGATCAATTTAAAATGTACTGTTTGATCCCTTAAGTGGAACTTTATCAAACTGATCTCAATATTTCAAGAATTAATAACTTTACAAGCTAATTAATGGGCATACTTCTGAAGTTTGCAAAGGGTAAATTTGAGGACAAGAAATTGAAGGTAGAAAAATATAGCATTGAGTCAGAGTGAGTGTAAACAGAATCTGAAAAGGAGACAAAATAGTAAGTAAATGTGGAAAATATAGATATGGTGATGAGGGTAGACAAACATGAAATAAAAGGCTGTAGTTGATGATTGATTTGTTTAATGGCATATTATCTCCCTTTGACAAAGGCTAACATTCATTCATCATATATAATGATCAATTAAAAAGACAACAATGTATTGAAAAAACAAAATTGCAAAGTTTAAATGAACATAAAACTAACCCTAGATTGCAGTGTTCAGAAAGCATCCATGCTAGAGTTTGTTCTACAAAAGAGTAGTTCTTGGGAATAACCTATCAGAATGGAACACCTTCTTACCAAAAGAATACACAGGGAATGAGAGGAATTCAGTCCAGTGGACTTAGCAAGGTGGGTCTTAGTTGTAAAGGTTTGAGTTGGTGCCAATAAAAAATGAAGTTTTTCTGAACATTTGCCATTGAGAGGCTTGTTACATCACATCTGAGGTTGTGTTGGGGGATCTTCTCACAAGGCTGCATAAGAGATTCTGAACTCTCTCTCATTGCTGGGAAGTGAGGACTGGGCAGTATCAGTCCAGATACACCATATTCAGCCTGATTTGATTTTTGTAAAGATAAAGAACAGTAGATCATACAAGTTCCACTTTTTATTTGGTAGAACATGTGTACAAATAGGTGCACTAGGATAACTTATAAAATATCAGGATTTTTATGCAACAGTTTAAAAGAATTTAAAAATCTACACACACACACACACACACACAAAAAATGTTTAAAAAACATATTTCATTTCATAGAATTTATACGTACAGATATTTATGTTTAGTTATTAATCACCATTGACATCAAAGTCAAATTGTTTTGCCCACTGGTAGAGCATAAAAATCATGATATTTATTGTTAGGAGTTTTCTTATCCCAGCAATTATCACTTTCCTATCACTATCCCCAAGAGTAATGATAATTGTATTATTTGTATCATTATTACACTTGGTATAATTACAGCATCATATTTTAACATATATTTATCTTATGCTATACATTATTTAGTGGGTACATGTGTTTGAGAAGACATAAGACATCCCTGTTTATTTAGAAATGGTGAAATTAATTTCTACAGACCTAGATTCTTGGAAGTCTTATTCTACGCTGGAATTGAACTTGCATAATTTTTATTTTTTTTCCTTAAAAACCACTTTTCAGTAAATTCTGCCAAATAATACCAACAGTAGATATATAGTTCTTAAAAAGGATATTTGGGCCTCTGTGGTAGTGACCAGATAAAGTTCTAGCCTAGAAGCCTTATTTCTTTCATAAAGATTCCAATAACCTAAGCTGGTAGATATTAATTTTACTACTTATAAATAAGGATGTCTACTCAAACACATGTACTCACTAAAATAATGCTTACAGCAATAAGAAATATAAGACTTGAAAAAAACATTTACATATAAATAATTGTGTTTGTAAAATGAATGCTGTGATTAACACCAAGTGGCAACATATTTTATGCTTGAATGTAACTGTTAAGCTTGAAGATTGTGCTTAAGCATGAAACCAGCTGTTGCCAACCATGTTGACCAGTGTTCACTTTTATATATAACATGTACTATCCAACATATTGAGTCCATTTACACATAATATAGTGTACCTTAAAACTATATATATATATATATATACACACACACACTTAACAGTTATCGAAAGTCAACTCAGAGTTCTGTAATTTCTTAATCACTCATTGGTACTTTCAGCAAGAATAATTTTTTTTAGCAATAAAATCTATTCTAGAAAGGTATATTTATATGATATGTTCAAATTTAAATTCTACAGTTAAAACACAAGGTTCTCATAATAATTGAAAAGTCAAATAATCATGTTGAGAGATTGTTGTGTTGTGGAGCAATGGATATCGGCTCAGAATAAGAAATCAGTGAGCCAAATTCAAATTCCAGTTGACTTCAATGCATTCACTTACACTTGGGAAAGATATTAATCCATCTTTTCTCCCTTCAGTTATGTGTTGAATAGCAGAGCAGACTGGGTTTTATAGCCTTGGTTGGCAACCAGTCTACCACAGAAAGAAATGGCAACCAACTGTGGGAAGATATTTTCTTTAGTCAGTCATGGATCGAAAGAGACATGATTGGCCCAAACGTGTGTCACACATGGCACTTTATATATATATATATATATATATATATATATTCCCTAGCATACATGTTTATTATAAGTCAGGACAAGACAAGTTTCTTTTTTTTATCTATGTAAATAAAAAAAAAAATATAACACTAATTGTAGGCAAATAGGAATAAAATTATTTCAGAGAATAGTAAATGTAATGATTTCATATTAGAAAAGTCACATTTTATGACATGTTTATTATACAAATTCTCTAAGAATTTCAGTTTGAGAACTGCACAATCTTTCCATTGTAAGAATATACAACTGTAAAACATTTGCTGTTTGTTTGTTTATAGTTTAAAGAAGGATAAAAATAATGAGTCCATTCATTTGATGACCATGTTATGTATTTACACACATTTAAACAGATTATAAATGATCAAGATTTCATATTGGTGGGTATGTACTGATTCTTGACCTGTGTGCCACATTTATTGATAAAGGTATAGACAAATGTAAAGGGTGCGATGAGTAAATTGTCGCCATTTTATAGTTTTAATTTCATGCATGTGCATTGTTTGTTTTTGTCGACTACACAATGTAGTAGAGTCAGTTGGACACCATCTGTGAAAAAAAGAGCAACATGAGACGATTTTTACTGCCAGAAATTTGAAAATTGCATGCTATACTGCACGGCATTTACACTGGAAGCTCCAATATGTATACTTCAGAGTGTTTGGATGTCAATCTGAGGACAATGTTGAGGGTTTGGAAAAAGTTATATGAGTCTAATGTTGAACTTTGAAAAATCACTCTGATAAGAAAAAAAATCTCTTAAATTTGTTGGTGAGGATCTCAAAACCCAGTCATGGCTTTCAGACAATTTCTGCAACCACATCACCCCTTGCATCTGGTCACCTAACTCTCCAGACTGCAACCCCCTTGATTAATATGTGTGGGGCGCAGTTGAGCAAAAGAGACCAACAAAACTCCTTGTAACAGCAAAGATGAACTGAAAGCAAGGATTATGGCAGCTTTCACCAACAAGTCCAGAAGAGTTGCAAGAGATTTCAAAGTCACATTGAATAAATTTACTCGCTAGTATTTCAAAATATATTTGTATAATTTTGGTAAATATATCTGTTAAAATAAGATGTTGATGTTATTTTCATTTTTGCATCATTTGACGACAATTAATCTATCGCACACTGTACACTCACTGACAGTAGATACATGAAAAACATCACACAATTCTATGTAAAGGTATTAATACTACAAATCCTATGACTACAGCCTACAAAGAGTGAAAGCAGAAAGCAAGAATTTCTAACAGATTTCAAAAGATAGACTTAGTTGAACAGAAATAATGAAAATATTAAAAGGTGTCTGGAGAGGGGCATATGTAAATAAGATATGCAAAAACAGTTCCAAAAAATGCAAATGACTGAAGAAACAATGATGAATTTATAAGCAGAGACATACATTAGAATGTTTAGCATTTTTTGAAAAAATGTTTGTGTAAAATCTTGCTCAATTTGTAGAAAAGACTAATACTGAATTAGTAATGTGAAGTGTTTAAGTAATGTTGCCAAATTTTGTCAAGTTTATAAATACTTGAACTGATCCATTCTTCAGTCAGATGTTTCATACATTTCAGTACTCACAAAATTCAACATTTAAATGCTAT
>JBBBDQ010000369.1:350000-590000 GCA_037127315.1 Ascarosepion bandense
TAATCAAAACCAAAATAAATAAAAGAAAACAAACTGAAAAAAATAAAAAAATGCAAAAACGTAAAAATCAAAGACTGACAGAAACCTACCTAAATAATAAAAAGACAGTGCTCTATGTCTAAATGACCAACACAGACCAAATATGCTATCCATCAACACTAAAAAAAAGACAAAACTCAGACCATTACCCAGGTTTTATATTCCTGTGATCATCAGGTGGTCAGAACATACATGTATATTAATATGGGGTCTGAGTATGTTTGGCAAATCTTTTATTTTAGAAGCAATGTGCGTGCACACACACACACACACATACATACATGTGTGTGTAAGTTATATTATCTGTGTGTGATTTTGAGTGAAATTAAACATTTATGGTGTTGCAATTTTATTTTCGATGAGACTATAGATCATCTGTAACAGTGCAGGTTGGCTTGATATCTTATTTCTTCAAGTACTTATCAAAATGTAACCATAATGAGTTTGTTGAAATAAATCATTTCTTAAATCAAACAAAATGGATTCACCTTATAACACTTGGAAATGACCAACTAATAAATTATGTGATGACAAAAATATAATTTAATCTCAATATAACATTTTTTTAAAATTCATTTTGGCTTAAAGTTTTAAGTGTTCAAATGGCTGAAAATAAGCAGGTGGCTTAACTTTTTGAAGTTTATTCTTTAAATGTGACTTTATCAAACAGTACGATTCTATTATAAAAACATTTTTATGATAACATTCTGATAAAATTAAGCCACTAAAATTCACAATTGATTCCTACCTCTGGCAGCAGATCTTCAAATTGGTGTAAGAATTGATATAAGAGTTAATTATGATAGAATGAGGAACATACTTAATCCAAATTCAATTCACATTAATTATGATAGAATTTTTAAAAAGAAGAATTATTATATGCCTTTATATTCATACTAGTCTCCTCATCTTGGTTAGTATACTCACATTTCACATCATATTCTCCAGTACTTTTCAAGTGTATGTCATAGTTAACTTTTTCAAAATGTTCAACTGGTACCTTTATTCAGCCCAGGAGGGTAGAGTGATCTTGTTAGGTTTGATATGCTTAGGGGAGATAACTCATCTCAGTTAATGTTCTAATCTATTCACTTTTGTGTCACTTGCCCAGATTTTCCCCACTTCATGGATAGTGTCAAAAAGTAATACTAGTTTTGAATAAAAAGGCATATAATAAAGTTACAGATAAATAGAATACAACACAAAGTTTTTTTGTCATCATGCTTATGAAGAAGAGACAATCTGCCTCATATGAGTGGTGCTGAAAGCTTCTCAGCCCAACAAAGAAGGGATAAAAAGAAAAAGAAATGAACTGATATATATAGTAACTTGCTAAGATTTTAGAAAGTGGGTAAAGGCAAGTACTTTTTAGCATTCCTTGCAAGAGGCCAAGAAAGTGATAACAAACTCATATGACAATGTTAGGCATCACTGTTCAAATTTTATAGTTTAGAACTATACTTTGATCTAAATGACTAAACGTGCTGAAGTTTACACTTTTGTGTGCATATATGAATAAAAAACTGGATACATGGGTCTCTTGATATGTAATGTCTTTGGGGCATGCAATGAGAAGTTCAAACTTTATGGCAAATTAATCAAATATTGTTTGTTTTTATATATATATATATATATATATATATATTATATAAAATTGAGTATTTGGGCAGCAATCCCTCTTTTATGCAAGTTCCATTAAAAATGACTGACAAGGTAATGTGGTTAAATTTTTCATGTATTCTTATAATTTTTTTTTCCTTTCCTGAATGTAAATTATATAAACATTATTCAAATGTTTGATATATTGGAGTAGATAGACTAAACTATCGCCCAGTTCACACTCCACCCACGTCTATTGAACAGGTGAAGAGGCTCATCCTTTGTTCCCTGTTTAGGATGTGGTTTCTGGCTTTCTCTTTTTCAATCTTTTCACTCCTTTTCCTTTTTTTTTTTTCAATTGGAGTAGATAGACTAAACTATCGCTCGGTTCACACTCCACCCACGCCTATTGAACAGGTGAAGAGGCTCATCCCTTGTTCCCTGTTTAGGATGTGGTTTCCAGCTTTCTCTTTTTCAATCTTTTCACTCTTACAAAGCCCCCTGCACATCAGTGGCGTTACCGCCTTGCTCGGGGTGATATGATTAAAAAACAAAAAAAAAATATCAGAGCACATTTGGCTATACTTTTAACCATCATCAAGGATGAATTTTTTTACTTTTAACTGACTGTATAGATTGTTTTATGCATGTATATAGAATGTATATAGAAACCTATATGGTTTCTAAAAATGTATTATTTTCCAAAATAAAAAAAAGTAAAAGCCAACATTCAATAATATTAACAATGAACACGGACACAATGTGTTGCTCATGTTTGGAAAATTATGCATTTCTACGACTTTAGATACAAATTCATCCTCGCTAATGGCTATAGTATAGCCAAAAGCGCTCATACACATAAAACATTTGAATAAGTTTTTTATAATTTATATCCATAAAAGAAAAAAAAGGGTAGTTGTGAAAAATTATATAAAAAAACTTAACCACAGTACCTTATATATATATATATATATATATATATATATGTGTGTGTGTGTGTGTGTGTGAATTTACATCACTAAATGCATTGTTTATTAAACATAAATTTGTTTTTGTTTCCTTGAACAGTAATGGTAAATTACTTTTCAGATCATTGTGTTTAAAAGAGATCAACTGATTAGAGATGACATACATTTTTATTTTCATGTTGAATTTATAAGTTAAAAATAGACAACCAAAATACAAACTTGTAAAATGGAATTTTAATAATATTCTAAGTAATTTAATAAATTATTTTGATTATGAGAAAGGGGAAATCTGGATCAAGATATTCAACTCACACTTGTGAAAAGAAATGAATTGAAACTCTAAAATTTTTAAATAAGAGAATACATGTATTACATTCCTAATAACAAATGCATGAAAAGTTCTTAGCTTAAACAATAAACAATGAAACATCAGAATATATTTTGTAATCCCTTCTTGATCAGGGCAAAATTTTCAGCACTCCCTTGTGTTTGTGTGTGTGTGTGTGTGTATATATATATATATATATATATATATATATATATATAGACACACACACCAATGAACTTAAAAAGGATACAGTATTAATACAACAAGTAATAGCGAGATAAGACATTAATTTGGCTAATATGTATTTGTAGCTCCTGTAATGGTTACAGCTGTGGAATGTGGAATTAGCAAACCAAGTTCAAGTTCCAGCCTAGTCAGTTGTATTAAATCTTGCACTAGGGCCCTTTGAAAAGGCATACATCCTTATCTTCTCCAATAAACTATGGGTTAAATAACAAGGTTAGACAAGTCTCTAGCCTTATGTGACATCCTGTCTGAGAAAGACAACTTTGAATTCAAAGATGTAGAGAAGGCAATAGGAAACCATTTCATTAATCTTTCCCAAGATGTAATGGTAATTCACATAAAACAAAGAAGTTATCTGTGTATAGCTGGGATTACTTATGTTCCAAAGGAACATAACATTAAACCATAATATATACAATTAAAATAATTCTAATTAACACTTCCACCACTGCTGCAAATGTACTTAGATATCTTTATGAAACTTACTTTGCCTGTTGCTGACATCACTCAATAAATCCTGGGCCAAACTAATAAAACAACTTTTAAGCAAAATTTGACTTTATTCATCAGCATAGTCTCCTTCAAGAGTGATACACTGATTCCAATGCTTCTCTAACAATTCGATGACTTTTTTGTAGAACGATTTGTCTTTGGCCTCAAAATACGCATGTTTCCGATATCACTTCTTCACTGGAGCCAAATCTCTTTTCCTGGCGCATTCTTTTGAGGTCTGCAAACAGCCAGTAGTCGTTGAGGGCCAGATCTGGAGAATAGGGTGGATGCAGAAGTAATTTGAAGTATAATTCATGTAGTTTTGCCATCATTGTGATCGACTTGTGACACAGTGCATTGTCTTGGTGGATGATCACTTTTTTCTTCTTCATTTGTGGCCGTTTTTTTGGTGATTTCTTCCTTCAAACGCACCAATAATGTTATATAATATTTGCTATTGATGGTTCTTCCTTTCTCAAGGTAATCAATGGAAATAGCTTGCACATCCCAAAATACAGAGGCCAAAACCCTGCCTGCTGTTGTTTGCGTCTTTGGTTGCTTTGGCCAGCTTTCACTTGTCCACTTAGCTGACTGCTGATTTGACTCCAGAGTGAAGTGGTGGATTGATGTTTTATGCATTGTCACATATTTACACAAAAACTCATTCTTGTTGTGTTGAAATAGTTGCAAACAATGCTCTGAATCATTAACGTGTTGTTGTTTTTGATCGATTGTGAACAAACACGGCACCCACTTTGAACACAGCTTTCTCATTGATAAATGTTCATGCAAAATAGTGAATACACTGCCTTCTGATATGTTTGTTCAACTCCTCTGCCATTTCATGCAACATCAATTTACAATTGGCCAAAACAAGTTTGTGGATTTTTTAGTGTTTTCTGAGACAACTGCCAATTTTGGGCAACCTAAGCATTCAGTCTAATTTGTGTCTGTACAACCGTTTATAGTCAGCATATCACTTCTTAACCATTGTTACCAATGGAGAAGAGTCCAAATAACACTGATAAAGTTATTGCTTTGCTTCAACAGTATTTTCCCCACCATCAGAAAGCAATGCTTTATCAACGCACAAAATTCAGATTGTTCCATTATTTTCAAAATTTGAAACAGTAGTTTCACTTAAATAACTGTAATTTGTAAATTATTAATCCAATTGAGCCCAAATTTTATCACAAGCCATTTGAAGGTTAATACTCCATAAAAACCATCTGGATTTTTTATTAGTGGTGCCATCTATATGTTAGACTTAGGACTTATTGAGTGATGTGTTATATACATTTAAGACATACATCTTTATAAAACTTCATTACTTGTTACTAATGTATATATTCATTTTCAAAATACTGAAATGCTGTTTACTATATCCTTTGAGCTATAAATTAATTTGTGTTTAGAACTATTTCCAAATCAACAAAGATATACAGTAGATTGCAATATGACCAGTATTGTGGCTTATTGTGTATTGAGGATAAAATGAAACAGATCACCAACAATTCTGTAGTGAATGTGTTAACAGACATATTAAAAACAACAGACATGATCAGCCACCAACCAGCTTAATGTCTGCTTGATTTTATATCCTACAGCTAAAATTAGAATTTTAGTCACAACTAAGTAAAAGAATTAAAGCGGAATAAGATAAATTTCCATTACCTAATTCACCACCCTTTCTCCATTGTTAATAAAGAAAGAAGAAAGAAATAACTGACTTTAAACACTTTTCCAGGTACAATAGATTTATGATAGAATCTTCTATCAGTAGTTTATAAAAATCTTTCATAGTCTGAAATACTTTATCTAAAGTCAGAACAATTCAAAACAGAAGTTACCATGAAAAGTTGATTTATTTATAACAAACGTGAATAAATGACACATTATGTAAAATAGAAAAAATTTAAATCAGGTGAACTGTATGATCATTAACTATTGGCCTATTAGCCTTTTGCCACTTTTTGGAAAAAGTGCAAGAGGCCCCTATTAACTCTGAATGAGTTAAACATCTCACATGCCTTTTTTCAGACAAGAAACATGGACAGGTCAACTGCTGATGTATTAATGGTGATTGCTGAAAGCGTCTATCACACTTTAGATAAGAATGGTGAAGCTCAGACTGTTGTTTTGGATATCTTGAAAGCAATCAACAGGGTTTGACAAACTGGTCTTCTTCACAAGTTGAAAGGTTATATTTCTGGATAAGTTTTTTTAACTGATTCAGTCTTTCTTATCAAATCACGACATGAAAATTGTCCTGAATGGTCACTATTCTACGTCTTTTTGTACTAATGCAGGTGTCACCCAGGTATATACCCTTGGATCTACAGTGTTCCTAATTTTCATCAATGACCTTCCTGATCGTGTCAGTTCTCAGTTGTGCATTTATGTTGATAAGAACTATTTATTCTTGTTGCAATAATTTTTCTGATCAGTTGGATAAGGTCAAATGACAGCTGATCTAAAAATGACCTACAATCTGTTGTTAAATGGGGTAAGGAATGACTTGCTAATTTTAATGTCTCCAAAATAAAACTGCTCTCTTTTAATCATATGAAGAACCCAAGAGAGTGACTCATTGCACCTTCTCAGGTTAACATTTTCTGCTGACATGAGGTGGAAAGGTTATATCGAATCAATAGTTAGGTTTGTTACTAAGAAAGTTGGCTCACTATGTCCAGCTAGACAATTTTTCTTTCCAGAATCTATCAATACAAGTCTACCATTTGACTATACGTTGAATATTGTTGCTTTATATGATCAGTGATCCTGCCACAATCCAAAAAAGAATCTGCAATATTACTGATCCTGACATGATATCTCAGCTTCTGTCATTTTCCCACCACCGTAATGGAGCTTCTTTGTGTCTTTTCTATACACACTTTCAAGGTAATTGTTAAGATGAACTTTCTGCTATGGTACCTAGACTTCATGAATGTAAGCACAGTACTAAATTGGTAACAAAGTTTCATTATCTTTCAATCGAAATGGTTAGATGTAATTGTAAGTTCTATGCTAATGGTCTTTTCTATTGCACTTCTTGCTTGTGGAAATCTTTTCTAACTTCTTGCTTTTCAACCAACTTTGATTTTCAATAATTTAAATGCAGCATCAATCATTATCTACTGTCTTCTTGATCACACTTCTGTTGTTCTCGTTCATAAATAGTGTTTCTCTTTTTTCTTATGTTTCACTCAGTAACCCCCTTGTGTCTTAGTGGCTTTACTGCCTTAAATAGGGTGAAATGATTAATAAATCATTTACACAGCCGATTGTTAAATTAATTTTTCCAGAAACTGATCATTCTTCCTGCCTGACACCAATTTTGATAAGTTGTAAGAAACTTTACAAAAAAAAAAAAATCTCCACTATTTTCACATCCTTAAACCTTACTTAAAAATGATTTTTGATGAGATGAGAACATAACTGAACATTTTTTAATATAAAATTCCCAGTACATTTGATTAAAATTAGAAAACATGAAACAAGTTTGAGTTGATCAATTTTGTATAGTCAAGTAAAAACTGATCACTTATCTTTTCTTTATGAATGGTTCACAACATGAATATAATGCAATTAACAATGTTAAAAAATTAAATTTGTTATAAAATCAGGTTTGTTTCTTTATTAGCTGATTACTTTTTAGTTAATTGCACAGACTGAACATTTGATAATCCCTTGGTCACAAATTATTTTTGATTACCAAATTCAATTTGCCATGTTACTGTTAATAAGTGATCATTTCTAATGGTATTTATCAAGTCAGTCATGTGCAATAAAAAATAAATTCTATCCAAGAAAGCAGAGGAATAGGGGGAAAAGTGGATATAAGCAATGAACAGACGTACATCTATGCTAGTTAAAGAAAGAAAGAGAGAGAGAGAGAGAGAGAGACAGGCATATGTTAAGAACTCACTTTGTGATCTTTGACTTGAAGAGTGTAGCAGGGAAAACTTTCTCGTTGATTGGCGGCGTGTAGGGAGACAAATTGCCTCACTGCTCACCGCTGTGAGTGATGACAAAGTGAAGAAAGAACAGAAATTGATAAGCAATTGAAATAAAAACAAATCCAGCTTCTTTTTTGTTTGTTTGTCTGTTTTTTCAAAGCACACCATCAGCTGGAAAAGAAAATGGGTTATATTTCCTTTTCTTTTTAAATCTATTTGTCTATATTGGATATACATAGTTTGAAAATCTTTTGGCAACATTGATTATAAGATTGTAGAGAAGGAAATAACTCAGAACTGCCCTCAACAAAAAATATCAAAACAAAATACTGGTATTTTAATTTTGATCCAACTTCATTACATTACCTAATGATCAAGATTGAATCTACATTGAGGCAATATAAAATCCATAATCAGTCAACTTGACTGAAATATGTTCAGATCAGATTATTAATTCTGAAGAAGAAAAAGTTGTCAAGATGTTGCTTGAAGATGACATGGGTTAAAAATCTTCAAATCAAATGACAAGCTAATAGCTTTATTAAAAAAAAGAAAAAGAAAAAAGCTATATATGTAAACATCAAACAAACCTCTATTTCTGGTTAGTCTTTACGTCTTTGACAATTCTGAACATTGGCAGATAATGACTCATCCAGTACAAAAAAAAAAAATTTAATTTCCAACAAACCATGCTGACATCAATAAAATTAGTATTCTCAGGCATCATTAGCCTGACATTATGCAGTTTTTAATTATTATAACCAATTGTAGACAAATGTTTATTTAAAAGACAGTTGAAATATGAGCACATCCTTCATATATAATTTTAAAAAATAAAATAAAACAAAACCAAAAAAAAAAAAAAAAAAAAAACAACTTTTTCTTGGTATAAAGGAGTCTGCTCAATAAATATCCTTGAAAAGTTGGTGAACTAAAAATTCAGGTTAACAATGAATTTAGAACCTGCCTATGGATTTAGATAGTCATGAAATAAATAATAAAGAGAGAAGCCTATCAGACATGAACCAACATTTGCACATAAAGAAATATTACAAGCAAAATGCAAATTCAGTTATTTGCTGAATAATCGGATGACTTTCTACAAAGATAATTAATGTGCTTCCTTTACCTCAGCAATATGTTCTATAAGAACAACAAAGGTCATCTTACTGGGTAATTATCTTACATTCAGCATGACATCCATTATTAAAACTGTTTAGTCTTACAATTTTAAGTAGTTCCAGACTAATAATACATAAATCAGTTCTCAGTTCACTCCTTAAACAATCATCAATCAAATTACTTCACAACTTAGGTTAAAGCTGTATGTTTAAAACTGCATGTGTGTGTTGGTGGGGGAGATTTTTTTTTAGCAACTTTTTTTTTTTTTTTTTTGATTACCAAGCATTGTTGGCAACCACAAAATATACAAATGCAATTGGCATCCGTATATTTTATTTTTAGTGTAGTCACTTATGGAATATGTTTGAGGCAAGTTGTATTTGTCATTCCCATATGTGATGTGCAACTAAAATGTACCAATTTAGTTTTTCTTAAAGAAATTTTGATTGATAATGAAAAGTGGATATTTGACAACAATGTGGAATGGAAGAGGATATAAAAAAAATTGGGTTTTTCCTTACAACCTGCATTTTTGCATTTTCATTCATTTAATTTATTACTGCAAAGGTTGTTAGGAACTATTTATGTCAATTTCATATTTGAACATCTATAAGGTGCATAGAACCTAAATAAGAAAAAGAGACTAACATGTTTCCTGAAGATACAAACTTCTGCTAAATAACTTTTTTTATTAAACTACATAAAAGTCAACCAGGTAAATTCATTAATAATTAATCCTATTATATCTGAACTGATTATAAAATTGAGATTTTTACAGTTTTTGTTTTTACATTGATGTTCATCCTGTACAAGGCCTAAGAGCCACTCAAAGCAAGGACTATGAAGTAAGAGAAGTTATGGAGTTATGTGAGGGAAGATAATGGTTAAGCCTAGGTTTGTACAAGATAATAGTGATTGGGAAAGTATCATCCTGGGAGTCAGTTCCACAAAGCAGTGGTTTTTGGGAAGAAGTGGGACTTATATCTCATCAATGGAATATGAAGGGAATGAATAGTGGTTTGCTGCAATGTGTAGGGCAGGGCAGGTTTTATCCATGAAGGACAGAACTGGTAGAACTAAAAGAATATAGTTTGAACACTATTTAGCAATAGAGCATCAAGAAGCTTGCAATGTTTCAACCTTGCAAAACTCTTAAGTGATTATGAAATGGTTATATCTGAGTAAATGATTTTAATAAGCATAACTTAAAGACAGCTTCAACAAAATTATCTTGTATTATCAAAACAAGTAGAGATTATAGTTTGATATTTTTTGTGGTTTATCTGGCCATTATTTCTATAGCCACATTCCCTTGCTGGTTCAATTGAACCAACAACCATAGGCATGAAAGAACAAAGTTGACAAATATTCAAATCAAAATTTCATGGTTTTTTTTCTCATAGCTCAATAGAAGAACATCTAAAATGAAGAATATAACACTGAGTTTGGACAATGAAGAAAGCGATGAATGTCGTAATAAGATTTTTTTTAAAAATGTATAAAATATGATTTTTCCATGATGAAAACTAAAAATATTTCTCTTGTAATAATTTCTACCAGCACGTTCCATTATCCATTCAAATGGAGATTTATTTGATTTCTTCATACTGACAAGGATTCAATCAATCTTTAAAAACACTTTGAACCTGACTTCAATGAAATGCCATCAAAATTCAAGAGCAAAGGAAAATTTCCTGTTTTCCCTTAAGTCTTGTTTTTACATGCATGCCAAATGTATCAATTTTGATTTGAACAATAATATTACAGTAGATATGTTCTTACAAAAAAAAAACAACAACATTTGAATCTATATTGGATTCAACACCACTGACATCAGTAAGAAATTTACAATTATCAACCTCAAGGTCATTTATATCTATACTATACAAAGTGCTAATAAGTTCTTAGTCTGACCAAAAAACCCTTTAGAAATTTCTAATATTTGAACATTCATTAGATTAGGTCAAGAACTTTTCAACACCATATTGTACATACAAAGTTCTACCCATAATTTTGAGGAATTGTCATGTTACCCTAACAACTAGCTTCCACCATCTTCTTTGAAGTAAATCATTTAAGTACAGTTTGTATATTGCACCCACAAAGTAATAGTATAGTTTGTATTACATACATTTCATGCATATTATTCAAATTCTCTGAACTTTGGGGTAGCATAATATATATATATATATATATATATACACACACACACACAATACACACACACAGTATTCTTTCTACCATTTGCAATTTGAAAAGATTCGAATAAATTTTATATGAACTGTCTGACTTAAAAGAACATACATGAGCCATTTCTACTGAATATGATGATGATAATGATAAAATAAAGTTGAGATATTAAATAACTTTATTCTTTCTCTTGATTGTTAATAGTAATTTGTAGCAGATATGTTATTTATCTAATGTTGCAAAGGAGATATAAAATTTCATTTCTCTTTATTTGAAGAGCTATCATCATTTTTCTTCATTGTGCATACAGAGTGCATGTTGATATTGCATTTTACTGCAATGCAGCTCAGAATTCAATAATGCAGTAATTATACCAAACAAAAAGCAAATCAAGATGAGGAATTCTCCCTCCTGTGAGAATTATAGGGTGATTTTTAAAGAGCAAAAACAGAGTTCACAATATAAGGGATGCTTTCCTGGAGAAGAAAGAAGTCTATATGCACTTCTTTTCTAAGGATAACTAGTGTTATCAAGAGCAAGACAATATTTATGTTCTGAATCTCGATTAAAAGGTTCAAAACCATCAATCTATGAAAGATAAAACTATCATTTATAATAAGTATGTTCCTATACATATTTGATCTTTTATAAATTTTCGTTTTAAAATCTTTTTTTTTTAAATAATTAGACTTTATAAAATACAAAGGTAATAATAGTAATAATAGTAATTATAATAAAATAAAAAAAATAAAGAATGTTTGAATCAATTCCACAATTTAAAAATCGCTTTATAAATACATAGTCTGTTTCTTAAATATTGTTTTCTAGGCAATGTAATGCTAAGTTTTGCAATAATTTTGTACCTTTAGTAAATATTTTACTAAAATGTTTCTTCAAATTGATTGTTTCAATATCTGAAATGGTTAGATTTTTTTTGGACCAAAGTAAAACTATCCACTGGTATGGATTCAATTCGGTAATTACTCATTTTAATGCTGTCTGTCCCATTTTTCATATTTTTTTTAATTATTAAAAAGATCTTCAAACATTGACCACTTCATCTCCTTTGTTTTCTGCAATTATTAAAATAAAATTACATTCACCAGAATCAGAGGACAGAAAATATAGAATCAAATTGTTTTCCTGTGATTACTTCTATTAAAACAAAATCAGCAAAGAAAAACATGAAGTCATCAATTCATTTGTTTCTTTATTAAAAGAAATCTAAGTTTAGAAAAAATATATACAAGAACATTAAAAATTTTTATCATTGATTTAGATAAATGTCACAGAAATAGATTTCATTTAATAATAAAAAATCTACTTTGGAAAGAAATGCTGAAAGTGGTACAAATATTTTTACTTTAAATCATCTCTAATATTCAATTATTATTTAGTTACTTTCTTAACTATTCTGCTGAAAATTTCAAAACTTTCTTCATAAAAAATAACTTCTAAATAGAATATATTTCAGTTTATTATATTAGGTGTATGCAAAAGTTTCCACCAGAAATCAACTTTTTGATAGGTCTGCAGTTTTCAAAAAAGATTGCTGTAAAATTTTGCATACAACTAATATTTAGTCTATGACCATTACTATAAAAACTATTTATTTAAATTCCTTCAAGTCAACCAGTAATTCTTTCTATAACTCATTTCTTTTATCCAAGGTCAACATTTCTAACCTTTGCATTCTTCTTATGTTGCTTCTCCTATAAACTGAAATTGCCAAAAATTTTTCCTTTTCTGACTGTAGCTCAGGGAATTCCTGAAATCTGATACACAGTCCTATTTTTATAGATTCTCTATCATCAGATAATGTTTATAAATTCTTTTAAAAAAAAAATTATCAACTGGTTAAAACTGAGATGCACAAAATACCACTGCAATAAATATTAACTGACTTCAGATATTTCATCATATAGTCAAATGAGACAAAATCCAAAAAGATTTTGTTTTTTTTTTATATATCTGTGGGTATTATGCAACAAATTGTACTTTAGTGTAATTTGAATTCACAATTGATATCAAATACAGCTTCAAAGTTGTTAATATAACTTTCAGCTAAACAAGTTATAAATCTAAAATTTACAGTTTAATTTCATACCCAATTAGCAAGCAAAAGACATTGTAGCAATATTCAGTTTTAAGATTTCTTGCTGAGAATGTACATAAGATGCATATGTTTTAGTTAGAGGCACTTGTCATCTTTGGAGTGGTATGAAAGAAAAACAAAGGTTTACTTACTTGTAAGGGCCTCAACACCATAGTATGAAAATGGCCCACCATCAAAAATCATGTGTTCCTTTCCCACAATGACACTAACATGACCTGAAAAAATTTTGTGGAATAAAATGTAAATATTTGCAGAAAAACATAAGTATATAGGAAAACTATAGTAAAATCATGTAATCCAAGGATTCTTCTATATGCCTATATATTTTCTGTCAAGAGAAGATATGGTTTTGGACACAGTGTCTTGATCACAAGGCCATCCATAGTAAATCTGTGCCCTGGCTCTTACATTTCACCGTTCTTGATAGAACTTCTATTATCACAGTGTGGGATCTCTACTAATAAAAATAATGGAAAGAAAAATGAACTTAAATGAAATTGGCTAGATTAATAATAAAAATAAAAATTTTAAATACCAAGCATCCCACGTTTGTGTGCATTATACATGCACACAAACGTCAGTCATACCAACAAAAAAAATTTAGTCCAATGAAGTCGTAAGAAAACTCTTTCCACTTTGTCATACATTTTCCCCAATGTCATCTAAAAATACTTTTGAGTGTCATAGAATATAACTTTAAAAATTATTTTTTTAGTATAAATATCTTTAGTTATTTTTAAAGCTAAATTACATGTAAACGTACACCCAGAGCCCTCACACAGTCTTTTACCAACTGGACAAATTATCCCACATTATATTTCTTGTTTATGTTGTTGTGAACAAAAACTGGGAAATATCTGTGCACATTCAATAAAAGAATGGCAGATGAAAATATTGCTGTGGTAACAAAAACACAAACCCTTTTTTTAATACTTTGATTATTTATTTGTAGATTCACCAGGCACAGTTAAAAGAGTAAGTGAGTGTCACCACTACTACTATTACTAATGTCTTCTCTCACAACAGACTAGATCTTTCTTTTGACCAACAAGGACTCTGACTACTCCTCCCACCCATCTCTGAGTGTGACTATCTTTACATCTACAACCAATGGCTTGCAACTGATTTACTGTCACCCTACCTATAGAACCCTACGACTGGAATTCTTTAGCTTTTCAGCCAAGTGGCATTTGATCTGAAAAATGATTTATTTCTTTTACTTCCCTCTCACTAAGGTCATTTTACTGTCTGAGAGTCATAGAACCCAGCCCAGATGAAATCATTCATAGTCCGCTTTGAGAATGTTCTAAGCCACAACCAGGTCTCATTACATCATGCATATTATCAAAAGTATCATCTGTAAACTTAAGATTTTCATGAAATTAGTTGAATACTCCTCAAACATCATTAAGTTTTATTACCAAAATGATGTCATCTACAGAATAGATATGCAACTGTACCATTTTTTAAAGAACAGTACACATTTAACATTATTATGTTAAATAAGACCAATGTGAATGCTGAAGACATGCTTACATGAAAGTGTAGTGTCATACAAGAATAGAATTTCCACCTGATATTACACCAGACCAAGGGAGTGAGGCACAAGGTTGAATTGAGGGGAAGTTCCAATCACAGAAACATGTGACTAAACAATTGCACCTGGTTTTGCAAGCATGGGTATGAGATGCATGACAGATTTATTAACAACCACCCTAGAGAGGAATTGGCAAGTCTCTCAGAGAAGAATTTAAGGTGCACATCTTGTACAAAATTTCTTGGAGCATAACACAAACCACCCCACAGGCAGAGAGTAACTGAAGAAGTTAGAAGTCAAGTAAAATGTAACGTTAAGTATTCAAGATTCAAGTCTCATGTTATTAGTTCGCATGAATTATCACTAGTAGTCAGCACAATTATATCAGATGTTGCATATATGTTCAACTCTACTGAAAGAATCTTTCAGTGGAAAGCCATTAATAGTAAGAATAAATTTGAACAAAGTGATTTTAATTACATACATTAAAATAGTAAATAACATTTAGCTATTTAATTTTTGTAACTTAGAAACTTTACCAAAGTAAAAATTTAGTAAATGCATTTTATAATTTTGTGTGCAGAAAGGAAATGTTAAGACTAGATATTAAGCACTTTTAAATTAACCTGTTTAAAAATAGAGTTATCCCCCTTGAACTAAGATTCATTGTAGATATATTTTTAGATGAAATGACACCTTTCTTAAAATACCATTAGAATTTGCAATAAATTTTGCAGAGAACTTTAATACATTAACTGTAAATAAGCTTTATAAAGCAGGCATATGAACATAATAAAATAATAAGCATTAGAATTTATAGTTGACACATTATTTTCATTGCACTAAAATAAAAATAAAAAATTCCAAATTAATTAACATTATCAGTGTAAACCAATTTTTAACTATATTTATTCTTTTAATTTCTGTTGATAGATATTTATCACTTTTCTTAAAAAAAAAAAAAAAAAAAAAAAAAAAAAAAAAAAAAAAAAAAAAAAAAAGCTGAAACAAGTCATTTATGCATAAATGAATAATACATGTGACAAGCGCACATGATTATATCTACCATCTTTATAACACTTGGCCTTCAGATTTTTATCTACCATAACTGTAAATTTTATGATTTGAAAACTCAAATGAGTACACATACATATTAGAGAATTTCATGCAATATATGTTCCTTAAAACATAGGACTAGGCTCAAATTTACTAAAGGAAGAAAAGACAAAATACATTATTTTCATGATAAATCCATAACTTTTTTTTACAGCTATATATCATTCTCAGTGTTGGTTTTATACACAGAAATTATTGAAATTTTACAACACTGCAACACTGAATTAAATGACGTACTTGACAATTCGTAGCAATAGAAATGAAGAATGCAGAAATTAGAGAAAAGAAAGTAGAATGAATAATTTTACAAAATCAAATCTGCAGTATTAGACAAGGTACGATGGGTGAATTGTCATGATTTTATATTTTTAATTTTGCACATGCACATTGATTTTGTCTTTTGTTGACTGCACAGTATAGTAGGGTCCGTTGGGCAGCATCTGTGAGAAAAAGACCATGACGCAATTCACTTTGCCAAACATTTGGAAATGGCACACTTGGCATTTGTGCTGGAAGCTCCAATACAAACATTTCGGAGTGTTTGGATATCAATCTGAGGATAGTGCAGACTCAACATGGAGGCCTACATTAAGTGTCTTGAGTGATGCTCTGAGTCAAGAGGTTGGCTGTTGGAAGACCCTATATCTAGTAACAAAACTCTGCACTGTGCCACACAAACCCAGTCATGGCTGTCAAATAATATCTGTGACCACATCACCCCTTTACTTTAACACCAAAGATGAACTGAAGCAAGGATTATGGCAGCCTTAACTAACTTAAACAAGGATACCATCCAGAAGAATTGCAGGAGATTCCTAAGTTATCTTGAGGCCGTAGTTGTAGCAACAAATGACGATTTTATTGAATAAATTTACTCTTTAATATTTCAAGATATTTGTGTAATTTTGATAAATATAACTGTTAAAATAAGATGTCAGTGTTATTTTAGTGTAATTTAAATGATAATTTATCCATTTGTGTGTATGTGTATTTTCTATGTCAGTTATAAATTTAGTATCGGAGAAAAAACTGAATATAGAATATAATGCTGAAGTAGAGGTGATTTTGTTGAACACCACAAATCACTACAAAACCAAAAATAGTAACCTGAAAACTCAAAATAACCTCATCATATTGAGATTTTCATATGGATATCTTGCATGGTACCAGACCCATTCAGAAATATCTAAACTGTCAGCTGTATACAACCACTTTCTCAGATCAATAGTTAAAAATGGTCTCAAGTGAGTGAAGCCTGTGGATCTTGCTAAAGGGCATTCTTTTTTAACATTGTGAGCTGGTGCTACTGAATCACAAAGAATTGTACCAGATAACATGAACCACATCACTTGAGGACTTTCAACAGCAGCAACAACTAAAATAGATAGGATACGTAGCTCAAAGAGAAAATAATGAAATTCCCACACTACTTCAAATAAAGGGCAAGGAAAAAAGCCCCCATCAATACTGGAAACAGCAATAACAGCTATTGGACTTGAGAAACATTTTCTTGAAAAATTGTTTTAAGAGAAAGATTTTATAAATTTCAGTGAAAAACAGTACTGACTCCTTGGTCAATGAATGCCAAATCTTTCCTTATAAGGAAATGACTAATATTACCATTACAATGCTGACTGTGTGAGTATTTGCATACCCTTGTATACTTATATTTAATCATAAGTTTATTAAAAATACTAACCTTGCAAGATCAGGATAAAATAATCACATGGTTGCCCTTCTTTGTAAATATAGTTTTCTTCATCTTCTTCCGTTCTCATACAGTGTTCTCTTACGATGTATTCTTTCAACAAACGCTTTAGTACAGATTCTGAAATATATTCTGCTTTAAATGGTTCCACACCTGGAAAAAATTTTTCAAAATTAAAAAAAAATAAAATAAAAATAAAAAAATAAAATATAGTTAATATAAATGTCTGTCCAATACTTTGAAATCAGAAGGTTGCAACAGTCCAATTTAAAAAGTGAAAGTCAAACTAGTCAATTTTGATTCACAAAGGTATAAACTTTTTATTGAAAGTGAAAAATTTAAGCAATTATGAAGCACTATTTGAGAAAAATTTGACAATTTCTTTTTTTTTTCTGCCAATATCAAAGCTTCTTGATTGTATTATACATTATGGTCATTAGAATTTAGCATTTTTGGAAGAAACAGAATCACAAATAAATCAATATGAGTGAAGTTAAAATTGCAATGAAAGAGATAAAAATATTCCCAGAGACAAGACAGGATAAAGCAATGGAGAATGAAAGAAGAGTGAAATGTAGTGAGTCATAAGAAAGGAGACAAGAGTTAGTAAAAAGAAAAAGAGAAGCATTTAGAGAGCATGAAAAATAAAGTGAAAATAAAGAAAAAGTTGTGGTTTAAGTGATAAAAGCCAATAGAGTAAACTGAAAACTTACTTGAAAACAAGAACTGGAAGCAAGCCAATGTAAGTTGTGGGGAAATATGTGGTTGATTTCCCTCATCTGGTTGGTTGAACACGCTCAGGTCCTTGCGATCAAGTTTACGAGGTTTTTTGAGTCTGTTATCAACTGAAACGAAAAAAAATTCTCTTGTTACATTTTCATCAACTAGTCTATAATAAAAAAGGAGGAACTGGGACGGCTTCACAGTTATGAATTATAAAGAAAATAATCCAAAATAAATTTTCAAAAATCTTGATTATTTTTACAGAAAAAAGTTAAGAGAGCTTATAATTTTAAATATAAATAAACACAATGTCTACTACTTTCTGATTCTACTTAATGGTACTCACTATTCTCAAAAATGGATTTTAACCTTTCAACATAAATTCAGTGACATGACCAACTTGTTTGTCATGTTGGTTCAAAATCAATCTCAAAAAGGTTTCTGCATTAGTGTATCAGGTCATATCAATGCAAAGGCATATAGAAACATCTCTATAGTGATACCAAGTATCATTTCTTTCTTTTTTCTCTCTTACTTTGTGCTGTAGTTTTAAATGCAAAATAGCAACATGGAATTAGCAAGTTATCAATCCTCAGTAACTGTTAGCTTTAACCTATCTTCTTATTTAACACATTGGGGGTCAAACACTTCAACCACAAAAAAGAGTGCAAAATTGGAATGTTAAAAAGCAACATAACAGTCAAAATAGTAATAAAATAATAAGTGAAATTGTTCAACTTAACATTTCAAATATTATTCGGCAATAAAACAAAAATGATAGAGAATCATCGAGGAATGAATGATGGAATGACTTTAGATTTGTTTTATTGAATTATCAGTTTCTGTGACCAAAGTAGTTAAAGTGTTGTCCATGAAAGAAAGGCTCATAAGGTGTTAAACACAAGTTCAAGTCTTACCTGAAGCTACCTCTTTATTTCTAATGAGTGTACCCTTGACGGCAAAATATTTTAGATGATTATTAGCTGTTTCCTCACAAGTTATCCCCCCAAGCATAACAGGAGGGAATATATATATATATATATATATATATACAAAAAAAATAAACAATGGACTTTATTATAATAGAGACTATATATATATATATATATATATATTTCTTCACTACTCAACAACAACAAAAAAAAAAAAAAAAAAAAAAGCAAACATGTAGCAAGAGCTTCTATAAACAGTAGTAAAGAGAATGAACTGAGCCAACACTACCTCACTATTGTCCCTCTCCATGAGCATGGCAGGAAGAAAATATTATATATGCTCACACAATGGTCTTTATTATAATAGAGAGGATTATTGTTTGCAACTTAATATTGTGATAAAATAATAAAATGGAACAAACACAACAATAAAATAATAGTGAAAATGCTGCAACTATGAATTTAAATAATTCTCATTAACAGTCACCGTTGCCAATTACCTGATCAAATTGTTAATATTTTTATTTGTTAAAAATATTTAGTGGGTTTTTTATGAATGAGGCAGCCGAGAAAGAAATTAAAACCAATTCATTTTTTTTATGAAACTGTAATTTTAATATATTCTTTGAGAAGCCAACATTTCAAGTATGTGTCGCAACCTTTTCAGATAATACAAAATATTTTTTCTTACATGGCATGCCTAAAATGTGTAAGAAACCATTTTCGAATTTAGTTAATGGCCTAATCGAATTGTAGACTTAGCCTTATAAATTTGAAAAAATATAAATTAGGCAACAATTTTGTTACATAAACAATTTGATACTTTGAATAAAATTATTTCTAGTCATTCCTTTATATTCAGTAAAAAAATCAGATATTGAGAACCCAAATATCTAAGAAATCCTTTAATAAATTCTATAGTCTTAAAAGTGTTGAGTAGTTTTAAAATTTGAGATTTATAGTCTAGTGGAGTAGGGGAGGCAGAGTCCACAACATTAACCAATTATTTTTTAATTTTAAAAAATAAAATAAAAAAATCATGAAAACATTCAATGAGCATGTGCTCTAATGACAGCTCTTAAAAACAATCACCATTACAACAACCATTTAAAACATGGAAGAAGCCATTCACAAGTATGATAAAAAGATGTTCACTTTGGAGTCAAGCTTCCTCTTCTATTAATTCTATTCATCCTTCTATTAATTTTTTTTTTTTTTTAACATTTTATACTAAGCAAGGCAATAAAGTCACTAGGATGCAAGAGATTACTGAGCATTAGAGAATAGGAGAAAAAGACTACTATTAAGGGGAGAGGAAAATAAAGGAAAAAAATTCAGACCGGAGATGATGATTAACATTGCATTTAAGTATTTGAAGTTCAAAGTTGACTGGGAAACAAGAAGACAGAAAATGCCTTGCAATGAGAGATGATGAACCAATTCAGCATTGAATATGGCCTCTAGGAGTTTCCTAAAAGAGGTAGCAAGCTAATATGCTGACAGCTGGAATGGTTGGATAGCACAGCCGAATTCCTAAAAACTGGAACAAATGATGACTTCCAGCAGGCAGGAAAGCAGGAGGCAGTGAGGCATTTACTGTACAGCTTAAAAAGAACAGGAACCTGTTCAAGAGCACACTTCTTAACGAATATTACATGGATACCATCAGGTCCACATACTTTGTGGGGGTTTAGGTTAGAAATAATAGCAGAAACCATGGAAGGGGTTATATGCATATCATTCAACAGAGACTCAGTTCTAGGTGGGAAGTTAGGCAGAGATATTCCAAATGGTTTATTAAAGATAAAACAGACAAGTCAAAGATAATGAATGCAAACTACAATATTATAGAGATTAGTAAAAGTTTCTAATTTATACATAGTTTTCGTATTTGCATGTGAAGATTCTGTACTTTAGGATATTTCTTTTGAATCTGAAATTTAGCATTCTACCTAAACTTTCAAACTGAAATCTGATTATTATCTTGCTTATTAAGCCAATCTTCCTGAGTGAAAAGTGCACCCAGACAGACTTATTGCCTCTTACAAACCTGTTGAACCTGTAATACCAGTAAAATGCTTCAGTGTCATGATCAGAAAGAATTGCCTGCCCTGACAAGTAAAATAAGGCTGTTCATTTGAGCAACTTTGTAATTGCAGTTTGCTACTAATTTGTTATTACACTGACAGTTGTGAAAAAAATGTAATTTTACTCCAAATATCCAGTGTATTGGCAAGAATTCAGGTCTTAGGGTTCAGTAGATTCAGATTAATACAGCAAAATACAAGTTATTCCTCCAAAGTATCAAAATAACTTAGGTAGTGGACAAACTGATCTTTTGAGTAACCAATCTACAAGTGCCAAGATTTCATTGAATAACAGACATTTGTACTGATCCTTTCCAGTTCTCTAATCAGTTTCTTGATGAAATTCTTCAAGGAAAGTGTCTTAGTTTTTTCCTACCTAAGCACTTTCAATCTTCCCCAACATGATTCTCAGGGTAAATTACAAAGACAAACTTATAACTGTGATTAAATCTGCATTTCATTGTGATGGTAATTTAAAAAAAAAAAAATGCATGAATGCACTATTATATTTCAAAATTTATTTAAATGTTTATATAAAACTGTAACCACATCTTGAAATTTTATGCAGCAATTTAAAATATATTGTAAGACTATTTAAAATTTTAAAACAACAACTATCTGCAGCTATCATAGTCTCACATCAAAAGTAGCAAACAATAAGGAAACTTGTAATTTGGCTTTTAATTAGCAATGTGTGAGAGATGGCAAATAATATTTAATATCAGTATCTTTTGACTGATTCTCCCAAAAGGATTCAATCTCTACTAGTTTACTATGAATAGCTACTGAATTTAAAAAACCATGACCATCTTCACAAAAGACATGTACTCAAGATATTGCCAAGCTATAATATAAAAATCAGATATAAATGAATGTTAATAAAATTTATTATTGGGTAGCAAATGAGAAAATCAAGCCATTTACAGTTCAAGGAAGAAACCTCAATGATGTTCTTTGGCTTCATGGATTCTATAAAGATATCAACAAATAAACCACAAAAGAAACTTGATCCTGTTTGCATATAATTTCTGAGCTGAATTTTATAAACATGGGGAAAATAGCCTAGTGGATTAAAGCATTGGGCCATGAAGCTGGTGGCATAGCAATAGCAAAATGGGCCAAATAGCATGAACTTTGACTCAATGGAAATAAGGTGAGCAATAACTGCGCAGTACTTAAATCTCTAAACATGAACAATGAAAACAATTTACACTGTAGATTAAATAATGGGTTCAGTTCGAAATTCCCTGGCAGTCACTGAGATCAACAGACACCTAAAAAAGTTGGATAGCATAACACTAACAGCCAAGACATTGTAATAATAAGAACCACCATGAATATATTAGTCATGTATAGTATTTCAATATAGTTTCATATACTAATCTTGTAAAATAAAATACTACTTCATAAAAATTACATTTAACAAAAAATGATCATGTATATTTATACCTTTGGGTATCAAACTTTATAATGAACATATTACAAAGGTGATACTATATGAAATATTTGTTAAAAAAAAACTAAATTAATATTTATACTCGTATAAAGTTGTTTTTTGTTTTTTTAAATCAGTAAAAATATCAAGTAGGTGGCAGTTCATATTTCAAGAAAAAAAAAAGTGAAGAGTTTTACATCAGAGAAAAAGTTGAGAAGTTTAGATAACAAAATCTTGACATAGACAAAAAAAGGAACATGTGACACTTTGTTAAGGCAAATCATTTAATATATGTACATGTCAACACTAGAAAGAGCAATTCAGTATACATTTGTGCTTCTATGTATACTTGCTTTTTAACTACTTGGGACAAAGATATAATTGTTATATGACATACCAGCAAAACAGATCATCAGTTACTTCAAGGCAATCATTGCTTTCAGTCATCAATGTCTAAAAATTATCTTCAAGCACAATTCAATTGATAACTGAGAAACATTTCTTGTTAACTACCGTGTGGTTAATAAAACTAGAAGCTTATTTTCCTTGGCTTAAGGCCACATCACATTGAAACATCAGTTTCTGTATAATCACTCAAGTTAAGCAACAATGAGATGGGTGACTGATTGAGAATATCAGATTCTGTAAGCTTGGATGTGTAAGTGATGTAAGAAATGATGGCTCAGAATTGTTAGTGAAAGCCAAGTTCCATTTCCACTTGAATTCATTATAGTCACTTATGTGCGTTGTGGTGCATTGGATATCAGCTCGGAACAAGGAATCGGGGAGCCGAGTTCGAATTCATTGCTTTCACTTACGTTCAAATACCCTTGGGAAAGGTATTAATCCGTCTATTCCTTCCAGTTATGGGTTAAATAACAGGACAGATTGGGTTCTATAGCCTTGGTCAGCAACCAGTCTACCACAGAAAGCAATGGCAACCTACTGCGGGATAATCTTCTGCCCAGTCAGTCATGTCTCTTTCGAGACATGATTGCCCAAGCCTATATCACGTATGGCACTTAACTGACTGATGTGTAAATACCTTTGGGAAAGGTATGAATCCACCTCTTCTCCACCAACTATGGGTTAATTAGTAACACTTAGTAAGAGAGATTTAAAGTAAAGAAAAAAAAATTCAATTAAACTACATAAATTTTCCAACAAAATGCATGCAATCTCATTTGTAATGACACAGACACAGAGAAAAAGCTTTGATAAAAGCATAAAAAGACAAATACATATATTGATTTCATATCGCCTACCAACCCTTTGCAGATGATTTAAAGCCAGAAAATATTTTTAGATTGTAAGAAGTTTTTCTTCTTTTTGAAGATAATTTTATTAATAAAAGTCCTATGAATTAACCCATAACTAGGAAGAGAAGAGGTGGATTGATACCTTTCCCAAGGGTATTTGCACCTATAACAACCCCCTACCCTATTGGAACTCTGCTCTCTGATTTCTAATCCTGAGTTGTTATCCACTACACCCCTTACATATCCAAGCTTACAACACCTGGTATTCCCAAGCAGTCACCCATCTAGGTATTGATCAGGCTCAACACTGCTTAACTTCAGTGATTGTATGAGAACTGGTATTTTAATGTGATATGGCTGTAAGCCTCACAAATGCTTGTAGATACACAGCATACAGGGACATTCAACCACACATACAAAATGATTGCAATTATTTATAGTAATTTAATGTATATGTGAATTGGTATGACCCTAGCAGAGAGACAGACAATGAGCCTCCACATTTGACCAATGATTTCTCATCTATATCTGTTTCCTTTACATAAACACAAATGTAGAACATTTACTACAAAAACCAAAGTACTTAACACACAATTAATCATATTTTTGCCCAGCCAGTTAGATTCCAACAATCTTTTTATAATGACACCCACTGCTATCTATTCAGAATTACGTATGAGCTAATCAAGATTGCATTTCAACCAATTGTATATCACAGTGAACTCCTTATTCTATATAAAAATTCCTGCCATCATATTGCCTATAAATATTCTATTATATATTTAACTGTCATTATAATATCAGGTTATTAAAAAAAAATAAATTGAAAACAGTATTTGAAAATTTGAGTGTCCGAACAAACAATTCTGCCACTTGAATAAAAAAAATAAAATAAAACACTGTTAAAGTTTTGACAAACATAAGATCCCATCATCTTCTGCCATCTTTCAAAGAAATTTTATAATTCCACCTACTTTTTAGCAAAGAATTTACCATTTTCCAAGAATTTTCTTTTTCCCTTTTCATTAAAAGTATTTAAAGACTTGAAAAAATTGTAAACCAAAAGTGTAATATCTGGTGAATATGGAAGATGATTGAAAACTGTCCAGCCAGATCATAATTATTGTTGCCTGGTCAGCAAAGAAACATGTAGGTTAGCATTTCCTGATAGAATAATATGCTTTTGTTTGAATTCCAGACGTTTTTTTAAATTTTTTATCTAATTGCCAGTTGTCATTGGAAGCAGGTTCTAGCAAAGAGCTAATCTTCAGTTCTTTCAAATATATAACACCTTCTTCAAATGCATTTTGCTTACTTTGGTATTTCTTAGAGTTCATATAGTAAATTATCTACTTTCTGTCACTCATTGTAACTTGTTTCAAAAACGAAACATTTTTGTTCCATTTAAGTCGCAAATAGCGTACTGAAATACGATCCAATGTTTTTTTTCTGTTTTTGTGTGTGTATGTAAAAGTGACATATCAAAGTAACTAATATTTCAGTGCTTGATTTGGATATTTTTAGCAAGTTGCAAATCTCCTGCATTGTATAAGATCGATTATTCTCAAATAATGTCTTTATTTGATCACTATTAAATGCAACTGATCAGCCCAACTATGGAGTGTCATTCAGCAAGAAATCTGCAGCACCAAACTTTACAAACCACTTTCAATACCGTCAAGCATTTGCAATATCTTTCACATGAACTGTAAAAGCTTTTTTTTTTTGCATTTATTTGATTTTATACTTTAATGAAACTAAAAACAGAGAAAATTTTACTTATTTTTTCTCTTAATTAAAATTAATAAACAACACATACATTTTACCAAATTTTGTAAAAAATATGGGCAAAAAAGTGTGCTGACATGCCAGTTTTCATAATATATTCAGAAGCAATCTTTTTGAATGTAATTAAAATTAAATGCTTCTATTAATAAAAATAACATAAGAATTTGAGCTATTTTGAATCTAACAGCCTTAAAAGTTCAGTAAGTTAATTGCCATACGTGATACATGCTTGGGCAATCGTGCCTCTTTTAAGACTAGGTAAAACATTTTCCCACAATAGGTTATTGTTTCTTTTTACAGTAGGCCAGTTGCCAATCAAGGCTACAGAACTCAATCTGTCCTGCTATTCCATCCACAGCTAGAGGGAGAAGAGATGGATTATTACTTTTCCCAAGGGTATTTGGGCAAAAGTGAATGAAACAAATTTGACTGGAATTTGAACTCTGCTCTCAGATTTTGAATTCCAATTGAATTTGTTTCATTCACTTACACACACAAATGAAAAGTTTACTTTCTGCAAAATGGATGAAATTGATATAATAATGTACAATAGAGAGAAGAATTCAAGAGTAAAATCTAAACTGAATTTGTCTGTTACTTTCTTTGAACCTCAGTTAACACCTAACTCAGTGGTTCTCAACTCTTTTGTCCAATGCACCCTTTTAGCCATAACTCAGAATGTCATCCCTGCCTTCCGAGATTGCCAAACTCAAAAGGTGCATCTCAAATAATATGCACATATTTACATGGATTAATTTTTATAGAAAAGCTTTACACATTTAAAAGCAACAGATAATATTGAGGGATTTTTAAAACTTGAATGCATGTACCGTATTTTAATTCATAGCTAATTATTAAATAAATAAACTGAAACCAACTTCCGTAACTAATAAGTGCAAGAGAATGCCAAAGTATTGTAATTCAATAGACAAAATTATGTAAATTAAAAACAAAAAAAGTAAAATATCCCCCCACCAAAGAAAACCTTGAAATTCCCCTCTTGGGAAATCTTCCAGTACACCATCCCACTCTGGTTGAGAACCCGTTTTAACAACTCTTAGTTTTCTATGACAAGGTTTTCAACAAAGTAGGCTACAAAGAATTAATAAATGCTCAGCAACCTCGATATATTTGGGAAAGACATTAGAGTAATCAAGAACCTCTACTGGCAGCAAACATACAGAAAGGAAACGAATTCAGCAGATATACAAAGATAGAAAGGGGTATAAGACAAGGATGTGTCTTTTCACCAGATCTATTCAACTTGTACAGCGAGCCCATTATGAGGACCCTAAAAGTTATGCCAGGATTCGTCATTGGCAGTCATAAACTGACATAAGATATGCAAATGATACAGGGCTGATAGCTGACACGGAAAGGAAACTACAAGACCACCTAAAAAAGGTACATGAAGAAAGTCGAAGGAAAGGACTATAAATAAGCTACAAGAAAACTGAATGTATGATCATCAGCAAACAGAGAAGCCCAAAATGCCAATTACAAGTTGGGGATACTAAAATCAAGCATGTACAAAAATTTAAGTACTTGGGAAGTGTTCTAACAGAAGACGGAAAATGTGACACTGAGATTCAAAGGCAAATTGGAATGGTAAAGGACACATTCCAGAAGCTGAGCAGGGTATTAAAAGACAGGAAAATTTCATGAGAAACAAAGAGAGTACTGAAATGCTATGTGATGTCTGTTCTTTAATATGGCAGTGAATGCTGAACAATATCATTGAAAATGAAGGAAAAACTTGAAGCAACTAAAATGTGATTCTACAGAAGGATGCTGCAGATATCATGGATCAAGCATGTGAGCAGTGATGAGGTTTTAGAAAGGATGGAAACAAAAAGGAATTTAATACTGAGCATAAGGAAAATACAGCTAGGACATGTGATGAGGAAGGAAGGCTCAGAGAATCTGATAGAAGGAAAAAGAAACAAGAGAAAGCAGTGGATAACATATTTGACGAACCTGAGCAGATAGATGGCAGAGTGGGGTTTGGGTGAAGTAACAAGAGAAAGCATGCTAAGAGCCACCAGGTATAGGGAGACGTGGAAGGCCATTATCTCCTACGTCCTGAAGGGACATGGCACACAGAAGAAGAATAACTAAACTCATGTTTTTTGTTTTGTTTTTTTCCTTTAATTACAATGCCTTATCTCATACACACTCATCTATTCACTGTTTTATTTTACTCAAACCTTTCTAAAAATAAGCAGAACAGACAGAAACAACCAAATCAAAAAGAGTGAATCAATATAGAAATAAACCTTCTTCATATTAGGTTATCTAAATTCCAAATGTTCTTTATGTAAATCCATTTCTCTTTAAAAGTTAACCTTATGTGCTCAACTCTAAATGGGGGAAACAACACTGTTACTTAGTTTCTTCTTCCTTTAATAGAAAAAAAAATCCTTTCAAATGACAGCCTACCCAAAGTCCGTTTGCCTGTGTCTTATCACTCATCTTACTCTCCTTATGTCATAACCAGGAAAGCTGTATCTTTAGCAGTGAAGAGAAAAACAAACTGTTTTTTCCTTTATATTTAAACATCCCCTCTATCGCAAACACACACAGAGTAGGATCCCCATCATCCTCATCACATTTTATAAAGAGATAGAAGCTAATCTGTCAAAAATGACAGCAGATGGATCTATCTTCTAAAAGAGTAAAGCTAATAAGATCAAGTTAAACCTTTCAGTATGAAAGAAATAATGGTAAGCACTAGATTTCTTGAGATTGTCTCAGGAGAGGATAATCCTAAAATAAAAGTACTTTATCTTAGGCAATAGGAAACAGAAACATCATTGAAATTGATAAAGCTTTCCTAAATGTAAGCAAAAATATTTCACCATTTACTTCCATCTAAGATGTTATAAGAAAAAAATCATCAGTGTAAGAGATGTTCTGAAAGTAATGCTTTCTATTCATTTCCACAGAAACTACAGATATAAGGAGCACAATAACACCACTGGATGGAGCAAGTTATCAGCTACTAAACATTTTTTTCACATAATCTTTACAATTGGCAATTAATTTTAGTCAAGAATGAACACATTGTGTGAGTTAACAGCTCAGCCGGGCCACTAAATGATGTCACATGCATCACTTTTGCCACTGCTGTAACAACCCCACATCTTAACTGTGCTCACATCAACTATATGGTTACTATAAAAATTCAGCAAACACAAATGAATGTTAATAGGTGCAGTTTTTCCTCATATGGAGTATTCCAATAAACATACATATCACCCTGCTTTCTGTAACAAGGCAAAAAAAATCATAATGGGTTATTGACTGTCATATCACAAACATCTATATTTGATATTGTTAACAAACACACTAAAACAGTAGACATTATTTTTGGAGCAAGCCTCAGAGTTTTTGTGCACCAGTAACAGCAGCTAAACAATATTAGCTATCTAAACTTTAATTTCTTCTTCCTCTATGTGCCGTGTCCCTTCAGGACGTAGGTGATCATGGCTTTCCACGTTTCCCTATCCCTGGTGGCTCTGAGCACGCCTTGTGTTACACCATGCAACCCTCGTTCCGTCATCCACCTGATTAGGTCCTTCAAATATGTTATCCGTGGCTTTCCCCTGTCTCTCTTTCCCTCTATCTGGCCTGTTAGTATCAGGTTCTCCAAGCCCTCCTTCCTCATTGCATGTCCCAGGAACCTCAGCTGTCTCTTCCTGATGCTCAGTATTAATTTCCTTTTTGTTTCCATCATTTCTAAGACCTCATCATTGCTCACATGCTCGATCCATGAGATTTGCAGCATCCTTAAGTAAGGAATGTTTAATAGTGATAATGACAAAGAAGAATTTTAACAACCCTATCTAAATGAATAACACTTTGTCTTAATACATGTAACCAAAATTTTGAAATAAAGGTGAATATTTGAAAATATTTAACAAATATTAACTATATGTTAAAAAAAGGGACCATATATCTTGCCAGATTATAGTGCAATCTACCTGCTAGATAACTGCAAATACTCACTTTGACAACCACAAACTGAAGGTGTGACCTTTCAAGAGTACGTATGGCAAGTGCTGCCAAATATTTTTTTTCCTTAAGTTTGTAAGCATGGCAGTAAACGGGTTAAAAATTATCTATCATTAAGAATAGGATCTAGAACATTTAATTTACCAGGGATCATTCTTTGGTCAGCAGAATAAATAACAGTTTATACAATCAAAAACTACTTGCTTGCAGCAGTAAGGATAACAATACAAGTTTGTACACTCTTCCTGCATTTAAAAAATATTATTTATAAGAGTTAAATTATCAAGTAATCTTTCTCTAATAGCCAAATACCAGACTAACAGAATCAAAGAAAATTCATTTAATTCAAAGACAAAGAATGTGCGAACAACTTGAACTATGCTTTAACTCTCAGTATTTTCAAAAAATTGTACGAAAAAAGTACAGCTGATTTTTCATTTGTGTAATAATTATATAACTGATATTATATAAAATAATATCAGTTAAAGATAATCATCATGAGGTTACACAAAAACAGAAGAAAAAAAAATTAAAGACAGTAAGCAAAAAGAAACAAAAAAGAAAAAAGGGGTTAAAGAAAAAAAAATTAAAGAAAAAGGAAAAGAAACCCAAATCAAAATCTTCCAAATTTTTCTTTTCAAGTAATAAAAAAAAACAAAAAAAAAGAACTTAAGTCTTGAGGGCACACATCCAAAAATTTTGAAAGGTTCCTAAATTTAATATTTACCATTTTTCATAAACATTAGCTTGTGCCCCCACTTTTTTTTCAAGAACATTACTTCTAAACTTTCCGCTTAAGTTGTTATTAACTTAACAGATCATTCATTTTATTTACTTTCAGAAAGGAAAAAATATTAATTTTCTCTTTTATATCAGTAATCATTTAAAATGTACATAAATGTTCTGATGATGAACTATAACATTTACTTGCAAATAAAATATGCATTGTACAACTACCAAGAAACTGCACTATATATTAATTCAAATAACAGGTTTAAAACATAAAAACAGTTATTTATCAAAGACACACACACACAGATAGATAGATAGATAGATAGATAGGGAAAAAGTGTGTGTGTGTGTGTGCGCGCAGTAATTGATAATTCACCCAGCAAGTTATTCTTTCGGGTTGGTTATAGGAGCAAGTCTACTAAACCACAACTTTGGAAGAACTTGAAGGTCGAATACAAGTGGTTATGTCTTCCATGCCACAAGAGTTCCTGGTGAAATCAGTTGACGTAATTCTTGGGCAGCTCAAGAAGCTGGTAGCAAAGTCTGGCGCACATGCTGAATTTTTAATAAAATCTCATGCTAAACACTTCCCTCTCCATTTCTTGTAAAAAATTGTAGTTAATAAATAAATTGAAAGTATTTCAACATGAGGAATAACTTTTCAATTAGTGTGTGTGTGATTGATTAAAATAGAAATCCTTATAAAATATGATGTTCAAGTTACAAAGAATGATAGTAATTTTTATAAGTTAAAAATAATAGAAATAAGAGTTCAGTTGAATAATACCAAAAGTTATTAATACAAAAAAAAAAAAACAGAAAAGGAAGTGGAAACTGCAGCAATTACACATTTAAAAAGAGACTTAAATAGCATTTAAAAAATATGACTGGCCATTGTTTATTTTTTCATCCAATACATTGCTCGAGAGCCACTCAAGGTAAAGGATTACTGATTGAGTTGTAGGATAGGAATGAAAAAGGAGGTGAGAGGAAGTGAAGAATTACAAAAATAAAGAGGATAGATAATCACTGAACTTTGACTCAAAAAGGTTAAGATTGTAGTGAATTATAATGATCAACTATGAATATTATACAAGAAAATAATTTTTCACAAAATAATGACTATACTCTCCATTATTATCAATACATATTAAACATTGAAAATTTATTGGATAAATGTTGATGGAACAAATGAAGAGTAAAACTTGTTGTGTCACTAAAAATAAAGCAAAATTATACCTGAAAAGGCAGCCACAAGAGAAACTCCTGAAAATAACAATCCAAGCAACTCTATATGACATGTAAGAAATGTTTTGATCTAGGCTTTTGGCTATAATAATTTGGTCTATCAGTTCATTCAAATCTTCTTGCTTAAAACTCTGGCTTTCAACACTTGAGCCCAGCTTACCACCTTTATATTTATAAGTGATGACGAAGATTCAAAAGTTTAAATGCAACATCAATTGCCATCTTCTATCTTCTTGATTCCCATCTTTCTCTTATCCTTTCTTCAACATCCCCAGTACCATGTTTTTTTCTTCTTTTTCTACTTTTCTTTCACTGTAGCCCCCTGCACACCAGTGGTTTGTCTAAATATAAAAAGGGGGGGAGCATAGTACAATTTTTGAAAATTACCAGATTTTTGGCTACTTTTGTAGTGCTAGTTGTTAAATAGCTTGTTTTTTTATATTCATTTTTAACTAGATTAAATTTCAAATCCAGTGAACATTAATGACCACATTATAAGAAACACCAATTCTTTGGTTGTGACACCAGATAAAAATTTTTTTATTGCCTCTGTCCAATCATTTTCTTTCTTGTCTCTTTCTCTGGTCAGGTGATATCAAGTGATAAGGTGTGTGGATGAGAACTTTATTTTTTTTATCACTTCACCCAAAGCATGGCAATGAAGTCACTAAGACACAAAAGGTTATTGAGTATGAGAGAATATAAGAAAAAATATTGTCAAGGAAAGAGCACAATAAAAGAACAAGAATTAAGAAAATAGAAAATAACAATTGACATTACATTTAAATTTTCAAAGATCAAAGTTGACTGGTATAGCTCTTCAAATGAGAAGTATAAGAGAAGAAACTGTTAGCATAGAACTTACAGTTACATGCAGCCATTTCAACTGTAAAACGATGAGACTGAGCTGTCCATCTAATCAGACAGTTAATTACCATACATGATATATACTTGGGCGATCATGTCTCTTTCAATTCATGAATGACCAACCAGAAGATTTTCCAACAGTAGGTTTTCATTATTTTCTGTGGGAGAATGGTTGCCAACCAAGGCTATAGAACTCAATGTGTTCTGATATTTAACCCATAGGTGGAGGGAGAAGAGATGGATCTATGAGTTCATTCCCAAGGGAATTGATTGGAATCAAATTTTTGGGGTAACTTTTAATTGAAATTGACCATTTTGACACATTTGAAAATCTATATAAGAAAAAATAAATGTCTGAAACTTTAAGAAATATTAGCTGATATATGTATAATCAATCTGATTTGAAAAAATATTGACTTTAAATTTAAAATAACAGAAATTAATTACCTACTTCTTTATTGACTTTAAAATAACAAAAATGAATTACCTATTATCTTATAAATCATCAATCATGTAACAAGTACTGAAAGAAAAGGTTTGATTTGGTTGAGTTTTACAGCATATCAACCTTAGGTTATCTAAATGCCAACTACATTTTACTGGTTAGAAAGCAAGTCCAATGAACATCTTTGTTATCATTGATGTCTCTGCAAAGAGGCTTTCATACAACTTTGCAAAGATAGACTTTGTTAAAATATAAAAACTGGAGAAAATTTTTTAAAAAAACACTTTTTTGGGGGAAAATGGTTTTAAGTGAGACGCTACTGCAAGAAAAATTTTTTTTTCTTTGATGAAATTTATTATATGAGTTAGATCAAAATTCTCAAAAAGATTTTTAAGTTATCCGACAAAGTATTTGTTTTAGATGTGTCTTAGATTACATATTCAGTTATAGTGAGAAGGTTGATTTAGTCAGATTTTGATAAAAAAAATTTTTCTTTTTTGTTTTTCTTTATTTTAGAAAACTGTCTTCTAGTTTTGTATTCAAAAATGTATTGTTGGTAATATTTTTCTTTCAAAAATGTTTATTTTTCTATAAAAATCTCTTTTTATACTTTCATAGAGTTTTGACCCCAGTTTGGGGGTTAACTATTTGCCCATAGCTGGGACCCTAACAGATGCTACCACTCCAGGTCAGGGTGGACCTGGGAAGATCAGCAACGAAGAGGTGGTTTCATGCTCCTCACAATCTCTCAGTCAGAGGCCTTGCTGCCAGATGCAGTTTACAGTCATACTCAGGAACACTTAAAGGAAAGGTCATTAACAGATTAAATTCATGTGGTTGGGGCACCAGAGAGAAAATAAAAGCTCATCAGAGCATTTGCCATGAAAATATTTATAGAAAAGAGGAAAGCCATGTATGTATATAAAACACAGTGTTGCCATTTAATGACTTAAAACTATTAGTGGTTCCTGAGGTACATTTAAGCTTTTCTTTGACAAGTCAATAAAACAATTTGGTATAAGTGTATAAATAAAGACTTTACAATCAAAGTGGGAGAATAAATGCATGACAATAATCTACTTTCATTGCAGAAAATCTTTTTTTTCTCTCACAAGTGGGTCCCGTCAGAGAATAAAATTTGTTTTTGTTGTTTTTAAGTATTTAGTTTGTTTGGAGAATAATGTGCACATTTACAATCAACCTTTTGTTTTCTAATGTTTTATTATAATAGTTACACAAAAATATATTACTCATTTCTAATGATTAAAGTGTCGTCTTTGTTAATCTCTACTAGAATTTAACTTAACCCTCCACTATTATATTTTGAACATCTCATCTGAGAGAGAGAGAGAGAGAGAGAGAGAGAGAGAGAGGTTTACTTTTTTTTTTAAGCTTGTTCATAAGGTTTCTCAAACTAATGTTAACATTAACATAGCATGGGATGATAGATCCATTTGTGATCGAACAATACAGTACTGATTTCTGAAGTTCCTCAGTGTGATACAAGTCTTGAAGTTTGCACTGTAAAGAAGATACAGAAACTGCATTCAAAGCGAGAGAGAGAGAGAGAGAGAGATGTTTACTTTTTTTTTTTAAGCTTGTTCATAAGGTTTCTCAAACTACTGCCAACATTAACATAGCATGGGATGATAGATCCATTTGTGATCGAACAATACAGTACTGATTTCTCAGTTCTCAGTGGGGATACAAGTCTTGAAGTTTGCACTGTAAAGAAGATACAGAAACTGCATTCAAAGCGAGAGAGAGAGAGAGAGAGAGAGATGTTTACTTTTTTTTTTAAGCTTGTTCATAAGGTTTCTAAACTACTGCCAACATTAACATAGCATGGGATGATAGATCCATTTGTGATCGAACAATACAGTACTGATTTCTGAAGTTCCTCAGTGGGGATACAAGTCTTGAAGTTTGCACTGTAAAGAAGATACAGAAACTGCATTCAAAGCGAGAGAGAGAGAGAGAGAGAGATGTTTATTTTTTTAAGCTTGTTCATAAGGTTTCTCAAACTACTGCCAACATTAACATAGCATGGGATGATAGATCCATTTGTGATCGAACAATACAGTACTGATTTCTGAAGTTCCTCAGTGGGGATACAAGTCTTGAAGTTTGCACTGTAAAGAAGATACAGAAACTGCATTCAAAGCGAGAGAGAGAGAGAGAGAGAGATGTTTACTTTTTTTTTTAAGCTTGTTCATAAGGTTTCTCAAACTACTGCCAACATTAACATAGCATGGGATGATAGATCCATTTGTGATCGAACAACACAGTACTGATTTCTGAAGTTCCTCAGTGGGGGATACAAGTCTTGAAGTTTGCACTGTAAAGAAGATACAGAAACTGCATTCAAAGCGAGAGAGAGAGAGAGAGAGAGAGATAAGCATTTTTTTTTTTAAGCTTGTTCATAAGGTTTCTCAAACTACTGCCAACATTAACATAGCATGGGATGATAGATCCATTTGTGATCGAACAATACAGTACTGATTTCTGAAGTTCCTCAGTGGGGATACAAGTCTTGAAGTTTGCACTGTAAAGAAGATACAGAAACTGCATTCAAAGCGAGAGAGAGAGAGAGAGAGAGAGAGAGAGATGTTTATTTTTTTTTAAGCTTGTTCATAAGGTTTCTCAAACTACGGCCAACATTAACATAGCATGGGATGATAGATCCATTTGTGATCGAACAATACAGTACTGATTTCTGAAGTTCCTCAGTGGGGATACAAGTCTTGAAGTTTGCACTGTAAAGAAGATACAGAAACTGCATTCAAAGATTTTTTGGCATCCAATTTTTCCATTTTATTTTAAAGGTATAAATAACCTAACTTGATGGCAGAAATCTACAGATGTTCAAGGTTCCTATTTCAATCAATTTAAACACTGTTTAAATACATTAATTCAGAAATAAAAGTAGATTCTAAAATCAAGCATTATTTTTTGAACAACATAATTATGGCTTGTAAGAATTAACTATTTGTCAAATGCTTTAACTACCTTAACCATCGAGTTATTTTATGGTAAATTGGAAATAGTATTTGAAATATTCACTAATAAGTTGGTAGCAAAATGTTTGCTTTTTTAAGCAATGTTCACTGAGGCATAGAAAATTCTATAATCAGTCCATTTATAAACTTGTAAAATATGCAAGCGCATAACAATATCAATAATTAACAAATAAGCAGCAGTTAAATTATTAATAGAAAAACATTGACAGAACAGATGATACAAAGCACATATTTCTGTTGTCAGAATTGTTAAATAGATTTTGTCACTTTTTCATGTATAATCTGTATATTGTGAAAAGGGCAAACTTGCCCATATCAAATTTTTGATAAATGTTAATGCTACAGAGGCAAATTAGCCAGATATTATTTGTATTCCATAAGGTAGCAGAGAAAACACAGATTTGAACAATATACAAAACAAATTTCTGAGGGAATGCTCGGTTTGCTCTTGTGGATCTATATGTCTGATACATAATTGTTTTTATAAATAATAATAGTCCTTTGTGTACAAGGCGGCAATTGATGTTCAAAAACCTGTCTGAGAATGACATTAATATGTGTGACCCAATGTATTTACATTTTTAAGAGTTTAAAGAATACAACAAATTAAATCCCTATGTACATATGAGTGTATGACATAGATACAGTAAGTGAGGAAAAAGATACAAAAAGGAAAAGTTAAAAACTAGAAGTTTTAAAACATTGAACAAAAAAAAAAATTAAAAAAAATTAAAAAAAATTATTTTTGTTATTTTTTTTTTTTTTTTACCATATGATTCACTTTGTACAAAGCCCAGGGGTCCACTTGGGTTATGTTAAGGGGTAGTTTTTTTGGTTTTTTTTAATTATATCACCCCAAGCAAAGCGGTAACGCCACTGATGAGCAGGGGGCTACATAAGAGTGAAAAGATTTGAAAAGAGAAAGCCGGAAACCACATCCTAAACAGGAAACAAGGGATGAGCCTCTTCACCCGTTCAATAGACGTAGGTGGAGTGTAAACCGGGCAATAGTTTAGTCTATCTACTCCAATTAAGTTATATGGATAAGAGAGGAAGGTAATGGTTGACTCAAGACTTGAATAGGTCAAGATTGTAGTGATCAGGAAAACATCCTCTTAGGAGTTTGTTCCAAAGAGACATGGTTTGCTAGAAAAAGTAATAATTATTATTATAATAGATAAAACTCTTCCAGTGATTTCATAGCCAACAGAGATCATATAATACTGGGAGCATAATTTCTTTATTGTAGAGTTCAAAGTAGTTTAAAATAAGAGGGTCTATTAAGACATTCTAGACTTTTTTTAAATTTTTTATCTACACTGATGACACAACCATTTACACGTGTCTCAATAGTATGTCTGATCGATTTGATAAGGTCAAATTAGCAGCTGATGTCCAAAATGACCTTCAGTCTGTTGTTAACTGGAGCAAAGAATGGCTTGTTAACACCTCCAAAACTAAATTGCTCTCCATTAATCATCATCTTCGACCCCTCTCTGCCTTCCATCAGCATGACTGATGCTAACCTCCAGAAAACTGACTTAATGCACCTTCTCAGACTAACATTTTCAGCTGACAAAGTGTAAACATTGCATTGATTCCATTGCTAAGTCAACTGCTAAGAAATTTAGTTCACTGTATCATGCAAGACAATTTCTCACTCCTGGATCTATCTACACATATCAATAAATCTACCATTTGTCCATGCTTAGAATATTGCTACTATATATGGTTCAGTGCTCCCACTATTTATCTAGAGCTCCTTGATAAAATCTACAGAATCTGCAATAATATTGATTCTGATCTGGCATCTCAGCTTCAGTCACTTTCCCACTGCTGTACAGTTGCCTCCCTCTGCCTTTTCTAAAAATAGTTTCATGATTATTGTTCAGATGAGCTCTTTGCTATGATACCTTGACTTTTTCAATTTAAGCATAATACTAGAGTGGCACCGAGATCTCATCGATTCATAGATGTAACTATAAATTCTATGCTAACAGTTTCTTTTCTCAGATTTTTGACTTATGGAACTCCCTTCCAGCTCTACACTTTCCAACCAGCTTTAATCTCCAAAAATTTAACTGCATTCTCAATCACTATCTATTGTGTTCCTGATTTCTCTTTTGCTCTTCTAATGTTTCTAATTATTCCACATCCAGTAAACCATTGTGCCTTAGTGGCTTTATTGCCTAGACTCAGGTGAACTTTTTTTTTTATAATCATATCACCCCAAGCAAGGCATTTTACTGCCACTGTTTTGCAGGGGGTTATATAGAAGGAAAGTTATGAGAAAGAGTGACAGGTTATAGGGGGTGTCAGGAAGTGGGTAAGAGAAGAATGAGAATATTGATGAGAGTGAAGTGGATGGAGAAAGGAGCATGTTAGTGAGATAGGAGATGACTATTGACTTTACATTTAAATTATTGGAGATTGTAGCTGTCGGGGAAGCAAGTAAATGGAAGGGAATTCCACAGGCGAGAACTTGATTATAAAAAATTAAGAATATTGTATTTGTCTATACAAATTCATTAGTTTCAATATTGCAATATAAATGGTAAAAAATGGTCACTGAGACATTAGGTTTGTAAGTTCAAAAGATTTGTACAGTGATGTTCTCAAGGACACATCCCAGGGGATAACAGTGTTGATTAGGTCCAGTTCAATACCTTGCTACAGCAGTGCTGAACAAATAGCTTAGAGTTGAGTAAAAAGGTGATAATTAAACATCCAGAAGTAGTATGGCTCATGGAACAAGAACAATAAATCCCAGTGATCAAAATAAAGTCTTTGGTTTGAAATTCTAATCATCTAAAGAAGGCTGGAGCATACAACAGTCGAAGTGTTGTGATTATGGCAATAAAGATGAAGATGAAAGTTCAAACAATGTAAATAATGTAAACATATTGTATTTGTCTATATTTCTGAGATGAGGTATTGCAATTATTTACACTATTTACATTGTTCAGACTGTTGTCCTCATTTTTGTTGTCATAGAACAATCTGGCCTTCTTCAGGTGAATGGAATTTTGAAATGAACCCTTTATTTCATTCTAGCTCCAGGCCTCTTGCAGTTATCTCTCTAACTCAACTCTCAAAGTTTTTGTTTCACCTGTCTGCAGCAAAAGTAAACAGAGTTTGAGAGTTGAATGAAACTCACAACTCTTTGGGTCAAGTCACTGGATTTAATGCCATTTGGTCAATATATCAGTTAAAATGAGATGTCAGTGTTATTTTCATTTTTCCAATCACCTGAAGAAGGCATACAATGGTCGAAATGTTGTGGATATGACAATAAAGATGAGGACAACAGTCTGAACAAAGTAAATAGTTTAAAATACCTAACTAAATGTAATTGCCTTGGAAATAAATCAATCGGTTTACTCTTAATGCCACTGAATTTTTCTTTCTGGATTAAAAATATACAAATATCTCTCCTTGTGAACCAAGAGGTCATAAAGTTTAACTAAAACAATCAGAAACAACAAAACATATCTGAAATAAGATGGGGCAATAGTCAAAGATGAACACAAAAGTAATTTTGTGAAAAGATCTCTACTTAGAAATATCATCAGAAATTGATGGACAAACATTTTTCTTTGATGGTGTCCTTGGACATTGACAATAAGTAGGGAGTGAATGTCAGATGAAAAGGAAGATGAGTTGAGACTAGAAATGGGGGAAAAATAACCTATTACACTACATGATTATTATAAATAAAAATGAAAAAAAACAGAAATAAATAAGAGATCAACAGTGGGTGTCCCAATTTGATTCTTTGTAGTGCTTTCCTCTCAGTTCCCTCAGCATAAATTGTTTATCAGTATTCAGACAAATAAAGGGAGATCATTTTGAGCAGAAGAACCAGACAGAGGTTATGTAATTAAATATTTACTAAGTTTAGCTTAGTATGGCACATGGCCAAATGATGCAAATTGCCTTGAGGAAGATTACATTGCATCAATCTTCTAAATGGAGAAAACCTAACACTGACATTGATGAATAAAGAGAGAGTTCACTCAATTACTAAATAAACAGTGTGTGTGGACAGAGGAATCAACACTGTATGGTGACAATTCAAATCTGAAGATATTAAACTGACCGTTACCATTCAATGTTGATTCCTATGTACATATCTATAAACTATTTCCCTGTGTATATGTGTGTGTGTGTATAATATATATATATATATATATATATATATATATAACTTACATTTTTATAACAAACTTATGAACAGAAGAGGGAAAAATGTGTGTGTGTGTGGGTGTGATAGAGAAATGGCAAGCATGGAACTGTATCAGAAAAAAAAGAAAGAATGACTGTAGGCATGAACTTATGAAGCTTGTTTGTCAATTTGTAGCATCAATTCTGAATATCTAGGAAAGAAATTGGAAGAAAAAAAAAACAAATAAATCCCAAAAATCCAAAATCCCAAGCAGAACCTGGATCAATACATAAGCAAAACTATAATCAGCTGTTTGTACCAATTTGGACAAATAGAAGAGAAAAGCAGTTCTCTTCTAAAAGATGGATATGAGAATATGTAGGTGGTACTGTTGTCTATTGTAAAGATTCCTTGTTGCTAGGCTAATACTGACACATGAGAGGTGTTATCTTGGCAACATCATGCTATAGCTTTGACTAAAATAATTCCACAGACATCTGAATTTTTTTCAACTGACTTTTTCTGGGATGGAAATAAAAATTATTTTTGTATTTCCAGGCTATTCTCTTATTTTTGATCAATAGATGACCTACGAGGATGAAAAAGGACTTCCCTCACACACACACACACATATATATATATATATATATATATATATATAGGTGCATCTGACACCTTTGAATTTTGAAAATTTTCTAATATATATATATATATATATATATATATATATATATATATATAGTGTATCGAGGCAGCAGATAATTTATCTAAACATATACTGTTAAATATAAGAGACGATGAGTGTCTATTATGTTTAATCATGAGCTGTTCTAAACATTGTATTTTGGCTTTAATTTCAGTTGAAAATAAAGACAAAAATTCTCCAACATTTGGATAATTTTTTATTAAGTTGGTTCTAAGCTTTGAGCTTACATGAGCCATCTTCAGAGAGGTCACAAGGACGTTAACAGAAAAACATTCACCAAAGACGATTTTATCTTGTGTTGACATAAAACTCTGCTAAGCAACGGCAACAGTTACCCAAAAAAATAGCGAACGCAGTTCGCAAATTTGTAATGCAGTTCTATGACGTCACACCGCGTGAGAGCTGGAAATGATAACAGAACCATATATTTAAATGCAATGTTTTATCAGATTTAAACATGATTTTATTAAGTGTATTAAATTTTCAAAAACAAATCATTTTCACCATTTATTTTAACATATCACTTGAAGAGGAACAGCATTGTTCTAAAACATGAACATTTTTGTGTAGTGATATTATGCTTTTATAAACCATTGTAATAACAAAAATACAATATAAGAGAAATGCAGCCCATGAAGACAGGATAATCCAAAAAATTTTATCTAATTAATATAAATTATCAATTAGATAAAAATATAGCTCAATTCATATTATCCAGAGTAAGTATATTAAGAAAAGTCAGCAAATAATTAAACAGTTATAAATCCAGAATTTATTTCAACAATATAAAGAAATTTTTTTTTATTATTCAGACTGTTGATGAATGAATAAATAATAACAATATTTATTCATCAAGAGTTTGAATGAGTTAATTATAAAAGATTTTCTTTACATTGCTGAAATAAATTCTGGATTTATAACCATTTATATGTTGAGTTTTTTTTCTCTCTATATAAACCCATTCTTGAACTGAACTTTTCAGGAAGGTGCATATATATATATATATATATATATATATATATCTCTCCGATTGTATTTAGAACAGAGAAAGAATATTTACAACATCCAAAACATTAATTTAAAACAGTGCTCGATGTATAATATATAGAGCTTTGAATATTAATTACAAATTATATTTTAGAACATGTACATAATTTTTTATAAATATCCGTTACAAAGGTACATTTGTTTCGACACTGAAAGTTCAATGTCTCTACATTGAACTTTCAGTGTTGAAACAAATGTACCTTTGTAACGGATATTTATAAAAAAATTATGTACATGTTCTAAAATATAATTTGTTTAATAATATATATATATATATATATATATATATATACACACACATACATACATACCTATGAATATTAATGGGTATGTCACACTCCTCATAATTACATTGGATACTATTGTAAGGGGGGTTATATTACTGTCTAGCAGTTCACCACTAGCAGTGGGCCATGTGTCCTTGAGAAAGCCGGAACATATAAGAGCCAAAATGTTGTAAACATGGCAATAAAGATGAAGGTCCTCAAGAGCACATGGCCCAGTGGCTACAGACGGTTAGTTTCAGTAACTTGACCCAAAGAGTTATAAATTCAAATAACTTTGAAAGTTGAGTGAAAGAGAGATAACTACATGGCTACCAGAAGTGTCATCGCACATGGAATGAGAATGATATTCCCCAGTGATTATAATAAAGGGTACAGTTTGAAATTTCTAGCACTTTAAGTAGGCCAGAGCATACAACAGCTAAAACATCATACAAATGGCAACAAAGATGAGGACAAAAGTCTGAACAATGTAAATAGTATGAATATTGCCTCATCAAAGAAATACAGACAAATATTGAATCAGCTATTATCAATATTTCTTCTAACTTTCAAGTGTTTTTGTTTCTCTCTCTGAAAGAGTTTGCACATCTGTCCATAGTTCTTAATTGTTCTGAAGCTGACTACAACTCCTAAGCCCTGTTGATGGCCTTAGTAATGCACTGACTGAATGTGAACTCACAGAATATATTCTTGCAAAAATAATGTTTATTCATTTTTGTTTCAATACCATATGAAATGTTTGAATGTCTTCACTTACTCGCAAATACCTTTCAGAAAAATATTAATGTCACTTCTCCCTCCAGGTACAGGCTAAATAGCAGGACAGATTGAGTTCCATAGCTTTGGTTGGCAACCAGTCTATCACAGAAAGTAATAGCAACCTACAGCAGGAAACTTTTCTGCCCAGAAATCTTTCGCCCAAACATGTATCATGTATGGCACTTAACTGACTGACCATATGAAAAAGTAATAAAAAAATTTAAACATCATCACTAAGGGTAAGGCTCTTATATATATATATATATATATATATATATATATATATATGATAGAACAAGTAAAGAACAGGTAAGAAAAGTGTCTAATCTAACATGTTTCATTTTAAGTTTCTTCAGAAATTTGTTTATAAAACACGACTTAAAAACTTTAAAAAAAAAAAACAAAGAAACAATATATTGGAATGTTGATTGGGGTTTGATGACATTGGTCAGATACATGTCATATGTAATAAAGCAATAGCTGTTCATTTTAAACATAAATGTTTGCCTGTTTATAGGCATGTGTACTACATGTAATAAAAGCAATATATATTTATATATATATGCTTAAAAACAAATAATGATGAACTAATGCAATGGAAAACAAACAGCCTTGTTTTGTTCCAACCTAATACTAGGAAATCAATTCAAATTCTTAATTCTCTAGACTGCTACACTATTTTGAAAGAAAAAGCAAAACTTTCAGATTTTTCTCTTATGCAACTAATATTAATTTCAAAGTAACCGTATTACAAAAAATATCAATCACTGACTTTTTTTATCATTCATACAAGCCACCCATTTTTTAATAAATTATTCAAGTACACTAAGTTTCATTCTCATCTGCCAGTCATCTGAAAAACTTTACAATGCTTTCAACATCTCTAAGTAGCTGTTACATTATTCTGTAAATGGATTCTTCCTTGTCAGTTCAATGCACAGGGCCTGACTTACTTCAAGCATTTTCTTTACAAAATATTGATTTTAAAAAGTCAATTTTTAAAACTACAAATAGACACCTTATATTGGAAAGGGTTATTCGCTAATAATATATATAGACAAATTTTAAGTCAGTACATATTTTCTTCTAGAGCTGATTGGAATTTTAAAATTTTCTACAGAATAAAGTTAATCTAAACATACTAACAAATACTAGTAGCCTCTAGTTACACTAAACATACTGTATTTGAAAAACCAAGTATAACACTTGAAGCATATTTAAAATGATTGATAAAAACATTACTTCAGCTTCAATAAACAAAATTAAAGATAAAACAAGAATATAAATAAAATCCAAATTATAGAAAGCTTATTTGTTGAAAGCACTGAAATAGTTTAGTAGCTACAATGCTGAAATAGATTTATCAACCAATGAAATACATGGACAAGTTAGTGCAGTTTTTAGGATATAAAAACCAATAAATCTGATTGCAAAAATACTAAAGTTTTTATTTTCTCTTAATACAAAATGCACAATCAAAACTGTATATCCATTTCCTACATCGAAGCACTTATACAAATGCATATATGTAAATGATTATAATTCTAGCCACACACACTTGTAACTAAATACATACATAAAATGTACAGACATTAATAGCTAGAATAAATTACAGGAATGTCTAAGTTTTTTTAATAACTTTTAGTATTTTTTTGATAATTCAGAGTCAAGATACTTTACTAGTTACAGACTTTTCAGTCAAATATGAAATACTGAAGATTGGAAAATGAAAGATACAATGTTATAACAATTAATCATGTAGTAAACAAAATTATTTTTTATTATTTTTATTGTTTTCATTTCTTATGTAAACCATATAAAAGTATACTGTAAGAGTGGTAAGTATTTGTAGAAAACCAGTAAATTAACTTGAAAAATTTTATCAGTTTACTAAACATTTTGTTCAAATTGAAAATAGAAGAAGACCAATGAAAGACAAGGATTGTTCATTTGCATTTCATGCAGATTGAGTAAAATATGTATATACACTTGAAAATTACAGAAAATATCATTTACAGATCAATTTTCACTTTATAGTACATGTAGTCATACTCATTCCAAAGGGCAAGCAGAATTACATACATCCATATACTACATTCATCCTCTAGGGTAGTGTTTCCCAAGCAGTGCAACACGCCTCATAGGTGTGACAGAAGAGGATAGCAGGTGAGGTAGAATGGAAGGCAATCAAAAATTTAGAAATGGTTTTAAAAAAATTCATATGCCAAAAATGAATATTACAAGCATGAGTCCCATTATAAATAATTATTGACCGATTTTATCATTGTGATATTTTTGCATTATATCAAGTATTAGTCAAATAATAGTAAATCTATTAACTAGGGCCCACAAATTAGAGAAGAGGGTTATCAATGGTAATGTTAACTTTGAATTCACGGTTATCTCTCTTTAACCCTTTATTTTTATTTCTTTAAATGTACTTTTTATCACATAAAATTTGGTGAGGCACAAGGAAACTTTCATTACGAAAATGTGGCCCAGAGAAAAAAAAGTTTGGGAATCACTGCTCTAGGGAGATGATAGCAAAATAATCATTCAAGTGATCAAGATATAAGAAAAAGTTTGATCATGTGAACCAAGTAAATGTTGATGTGGTAAGAATTTGAAGAGTTTACACCAAAAAGTTTACTTGTATTTCTGTACATAGAGTAACAAAAGATCCTTTAAGTCTATGCACACACAATTCTTAAATCCTTTGACAAGTTATTTATACAAAGTCTGAATTTTAAGGCACAGATATCCAAATTATCATTGATTTTCTCCTTGTTTGATAATCAATTAGAGAAAATAACTAGAATAAAGAATTTAAACTGAAAATAATACAAAATGGTATCAGAAAGTTCTTAGATTAAGATATCCTAGCAGACTTTCTAACTGATTCCAATCCTGTAAAAGAACTAACAGATTGTTTGGAAACAATCCTCATACCACATTTTCTTTTATTTTGCTTGTGATTGATTGTCCTTAACCCTTTATTGCACATTGGTTACAATTGTAAACAATCTGCAGCAAAGGGTTAATACTTATCTTGAATAGAGAGCTGACCAGCCTTGAAATATACATACCACTCAAAAACTTATGTTCAACATAAACAATGGTCATCAGAAGCTTTACTGAAGCAAATCAAGGGTCTTTGTAGTCAGTTAATTACCATACGTGATACATGCTTGGGTGATCATGTCTCTCTTTAGGTAGGAGCTTTTCTCACAGTAGGTTGCCATTACTTTCTGTGGTAGACTGGTTGCCAAACAAGGTTGTAGAACCCAATCTGTATTGCTGTTCAACCCATAGCTGGTAAGAGGAGATGGGTTAATACCTTTCCCAAGGGTATTAGTGCAAAAGTGAATGAAACGAATTTGATTGGAATTCAGACTCAGTTCTCCAATTTCTCATTCCAAGCCAATATCCATTATATCACAAACGCACATCTTTGTAGGAGACTTAACAAATTTCGTATAAAATTTGGCACAAGTATATTGCTTGAATTTCTAAGTCATTGTAATGAAGACAGAGCCATTCTAACACAGTGTTACAAAATGTAATAATCCATCACAAGTAGAATAAAGTCTATTGGCAAGACTGATTCAGTATATTGAGTACCAGTGAACAAGAGTTGTACATGCATTTCCAGTAAATGCTACAATTATGGCTGTAGAGTCTGAACTTTCCAGTACCATTTCACGGCTGATATACAGACAGCTAACCACTTTTATTTACTATTTGAATGTATATAATATTTAGAAAATTTCTTCAATCTCAAAGCAAAACAACAAATTAATGACTCAGATTTTCTTTCTGCATTAAATAACGTTAAATAACTAAAATATGATAAGGAAATTTTTTAAGTTATATGAGCCACAAAAATGATGCAAACAATAGTTTTATAGCCAATCAAATGTTTGATGAAAAGGTAAAAAAAGTTTTATTTTTAAAATTTAATCATAAAAAAATTACAAACTTATCAGTTATATATATTAAAAAATAAATATTTTTGCATGTTATACAAATGAAATTCCTATTTGAACTGTGGAGAAGATAAATCCATTTGGTAAGTAAGGTATTTGCTCATTTAGTATACAAATGGTATAATGTGTATATCACTAAATAGAATTTTCATGCAAATGACAACTAAAACCCAGATTTTGCAGAAGGCATTACATCAAAATTATGATCCATTTTGAAGACTAGTTAAATCTTTATGTATTTGCTGTACAGATTTAGTCTTCCATTATCAAGATACAAAAATGGCTTGCAGCCATCTGATATTAAATTGTATAGAACTTTGGCCAATTATAGTCTTCTACAAATTCCTCTTCTTAAAAATGAAAATAGGTATCAGAACATCTGGTGAAACATTCTTTAAAATACACAGACTACTCAATACCTTATGCCATTAGAAAATGGAACCACCTTCACCTCTGAATGATGATATACTACGCCATGCAAACAACAAAATTACTGGTTAAATTGGAAAGAAATTTGGTAAAAAAGGTATTTTTTAACCCCAGATGTGTGATCACATGTACACATGGGAATTGTATTAAAATGTCACTGAAAAAGATGTTATTGTAATATAATTGTGATTCCAGTTTATTTATATATATATAACTTTAAATGTACCAACAGAAGTACAATTATGGTTTCTGAAAAGAAATTAACAATCTTCATAAACAAATGGTAAAGAAAATGAAAACAGGCAACTAACTTTAATTTATGATGGGCAGTACCTATTTATTCATCAGTTATGTTAAAATAACATCTTTTTCAATCACATTTTAATACAATCCCTATATATAGTAAATAAATAACAAATCAATGTTTATAAGACTTTAAAATCTTTCTGACAAAAGATTTTCAGTTATGAAAAACAAATTATATGTCACAAATAATAATATTGGTTATAGTATAATCAGTCAGTCAGTTAAGTCCCATACATGATATACACTTGGGCGATCATGTCTCAAGACATGACTGATTGGGCAGAATATGTTCCCACAGTAGGTTGCCATTACTTTCTGCAGTAAACTGGTTGCCAATCAAGGCTATAGAACCTAATCTGTCCTGTTATTTGACCCATTGCTGGAGAGAAGAAAAAAATAAAACCTTTCCCAAGGATATATTTGTGCATAAGTGAATGTAACGAATTCAACTGGAATTTAAACTCAGTTCTCAGATTTCTTGTTCCAAACTGATATCCAATGTACCACAATGCACATATTAGTGCAAAAAAAGATCAAATAAAGTATATTATGCTTTCATTTTTTTTTTTTTTTTGTTAATTTTGTGCAAAAGTCGTTTTTTAAGAAATGGTTCTAAGTTCATATATGATTTTTAGGTGCTAATTGCAGGTACAATTATTTCGGATTTTTGTAATGTAGGTAGTATTTTTTTTTCTTTTTTTAAACAAAATAAAATTAAGTTGCATGATCTGCAACATTTAATTCTTGAAATTGTATCAAAAACTTATCAACAAAAATAGACAGAAAAGTAACTGAAGTATGTGAGAAAAAGTAGTTGCCCTTAAAGGCATAACTATTACAGATGTACTAACATATTTATGGGGAGGGGTGTGCTTAAAATGTTCTCAGCTTGACCAAGAAGCCCTTCCCAAAAATTCTGATATTTGGTCACATTGGTTTACATTTTGCGAAGTGGGTCAGACCAAGAAGAGTTCAGCATCCATTTTGTCTACAAATTATTCCCTTTTCTGTTTTTACATACATACCAACCTCATTTGCCATTCAGATCAATTAGCTCATCTTAGCTGTTATATTCACATTGTACTTGGTAACCTTCTTGAAACTTCAAAGTGAATCCCTTCACAAGAGTAAATTGATCTTATTCTGCTTTTAGATCTTAGGAGAATATTTATTATCAGTTAATACCTACCAACCTCCATTTTGCAATATTTGTCTATTTTTTTCACTGTATCAGAGAATGTAACTTTTAGTGCTACCAAACACAGGAATTGAACTCACTATCACCAGGGAATCAGACAGGTTTTAGGCAATGCTTTAATCCACAAGGCATGTGCCTATTGGTGCAGTGAAAGAAGCAGACAAGTAATACAAAGGTGAATAAGAGTGATAAGAAAGTTTAGATCAAAATTCAAGATACCTGAAAGCTAGAGAGTAAAATGGCTGAAATATGAGTATGACAACCTGCATGCTAATCTGAATAGCTATAAAAATTACCCATCTAAAAATAAATAAATAAAAAAAAAATTTTTTTTTAAAATATTTCAACAAAAATACCAGCCACCTGTTAGATCAACTTTTCAAGAGAATACTTATTAAGTACCATCCTTATTTTAAAGGTGTAGAAGTTACATAGCTTACATTATTGCTGTCCTATGGAGGCTTTATCTCTTCAGACATAATTTAAGAAACTGATCAGTGAACACTTTTTTAAAGTACCCAGTCTGTTGGAAATATTCACTGTAATCTAATTTTAGGAATGTTGACTTTAAGTTTACTATAGTCATTGGTTTTATTTTCTGATAATGTCATGTATGATCACCCATACCTTCAAAATGAGCATGTTTTATACACATGAAAAAAAAATTATTCTCAGTCTTAGTGAGTGATTTGCATTAGGCTTTTCAATTTTCACTTAATAAACTAATGCAATTTTTTAAAGAATTTTTAAGAGATTTTTGAAACTATAAACTATTAAAATTTAAAAAAAAATGAATACAATTCTTGTAAAAAATCATTATTCATCACAATTTTTTTTTCTTCTTTATAAAAGCAATTAAAAGCTTATCTAATTGAATAATGCCATAGTTTGCATTTTACTATTCAGAGCAGATTTTGGGGAAAGTGGTAACTGCTTAAAAAATATCAAAAAATAGATGACCTACATCAGATGATCTAGCTCTGTGTTTAACTAATAAAACAAAGTTTGTGGCAGACAGTATTTAATTTCTAGAAATTTCATGAAATTAAGTTTGTTTTTTGGGAGGAAGGGGGTTAAAAATACCAAGATTTTATAAAAGTAATAATTTCATAAATCCATTAATTTGTGAATATGTCCTGAAAGTATCATTAAAATCCAACAATTATTTGTTTCTTGCAATAATTTTCAAATCAATGTTTTTCACCAGAAACAATGGTGCTAAAATTCAGTCAGTTCACTGATGAAAAAAAAAATAATTAACCAAAATTTCAAACATGCTAGAAAGGATTAAAAAAAAGTTTTTAAATATACTTCAGTCTTTTCTCTTAATAATAATAAACATTTTGATGATAAAACTTTGTTTTTATTAAATTTAGGCCCTTTTTTTTTCATCATGCTATTTTGTTTTTGTTTTTTCTTTTTAACGAAAAAGTGACAGTATCTAGATTAAAGAATAGGGAAGAGCACTATACAATTTGAGTTTAAGTGAATTAACGGGTGGTTTTAAAATTAAACATTATATGCAAATACTTGTAAGCTTCTATAATGCAGAGTTCATTTTAAAAGTATAGTTGAATTTTTTATTTTTCTATAAAAACCCTTGTAATGTCAATTAGCTCTACTGGTGTTTTATGAAGTAGGTATTTATCTGCAGTGTCCTCTCAAGCAAAGTTTAAAGTGGAATGTACATAGACTATGAATAAAAATTGCCCAAACCTCTTGGCTCTTCCCATTTTGGCAGCACCTCAGGTGCTATGTAACCCTAACCCACCTTCAAAGAGATGCATTGCTTGTTGAGGGACAGCTTGAGGCTTGAGCACCTTATGTAACTACTCAGCCTAGCTGAGCTAGTAGTATTCCTATTTTTCAATGTTATACCAATGATTTATCAGGTTTGATTACTAATTAGGATTTTAGACTTTTAAAAAGGGGTTTAATTTCTGGCCATATCCAATAAATATTTTAAAACCACCCACCAGAAACAAGCAGTGCTGTTAAAATCCTCACAAAAATGAATGCCCCCTTAAGTGCAAAGAAATAAAAAATAAATTAAATATCTACAAATAGGGAATACTGTTTTTTTTTTGTTTTTTAATTAAAAAAAAAAAAAATTGAAGTGATTGTAATAGACCTAGAAAAGTTGCCAATAAAAATATTAATCAGAGTATTTTTCCTTTAAAAAAATCATCAACTAATATGTTTCTCTTGCAGAATATAAACAAGCATTGATTGGGCTTTGATAAATATGAGTCATCCTTGTCTAGAGCTTGGAAAATAGCCAATCCCTACCACCTGCCACTTAGTTGTACCCTTACACTCCACCCCCACCCTACCTCTGTACTCACAACATAATAGCAAAACAGAATAATAGGCAAGCTATAAATATATCTTGGGTAGATGAAGTGATGAACACAGGGTAGACCAAACTCATCATCTACCCTAAATAATGGGGATAACAATAAATGTGTAGCTGAACTATCAAAGTCAATCAGTGGTTGGATTCTATCCCTGGTGCTGGTTCAGTAACATTCATTATGATATTTCAAACTAAAACAGAATTATCTTTCTGGATGAGGGTCTCTGTTTGAACATCATAAAAATGAAACAAATATTAATGTAATCAACCTTAATTATGGGTAGCCATTCATAAATTAGGGTGCAGAAATCATGAGATTGTTCTTTAGTACTCCAAATATTTTAAGACTTTGGAATCTGATTCATTATGAAAGACATAAGTGCATCAGCTTCATTTGTCTATCAGTGGGAAATCCAGTTAGCTATTTTGGGCTTAATTTAATATAAATAAATAATGTCAGGTTTTGAAGAAAGAAATGTGTCATTTGCACTATATGACATGACTATCTTGCCATTTCTACCATCCCCGACCCAAAGTTTTAAAATACAATTTGATGCATCATGATAATCACTACTTAATTATATTTGTTATATATATACACACACACATACATATGTATACACACACACACACACACACACACACACACACACACAAAACATTCAAATTTTCCAAGATCATGTGGCAATTTCAAGCCACTTTTAGGATTTAGAAATGTGTGTGTGCTTTTTTTTTCATAAATATTGACAGTTTTTATTGATTCTATAAAAGAAATAAACATGACTTTTGGGATGTTCTTGTTTATAAGGAATTTAAGTATTGATCCAATTGAATGCAAGTAAAATAAAAAAGATGAACATAGTCTGACTAAATACAGAATATATTTTTTAAATTGCTTTTTAGTTAGGCTCAAAACTTTTCTGCAGACTGATTTTTCAGATTTAATTTTCAAAGAAAGTAGAGAAGTTAAACAGCATTAAATCTAAAATATATAAACTAGTTTCTAGATAATCAAAAGCAGACAGGACAAGGTCTATATGTATATTCAGGAAAACTCTTGAGGCAGTGGAGTCTTCATGGAATGAAAATAAGATGTAAAAATTAGCAAAGCAAGCAGCTGATCTCCTCTTAACATTAACACTGCTTGTGTCATAAAGCAATCAGCAACAGGTTGTTATCATTTTTTTGAAGAACTTAGTTATATTAAAAAAAAACAAAAAAAAAAAATTGTTTGCCTAGTTTAAGAGTTAGTAATAAATTTCCTAATTTGATTTTGAGTTTAACAGCATATCAACCTCTGTGGGTTATTTAATGCCAAAAAAGTGAGGTTTTAAGGTATATTTTTAAAGTGAGAAGGCTGATTTAGTCAGATTTTGATTAAATTTTTTTTTATATTTTTTATTTTATTTTTTTTTTTTTGAACTGAAGATGTTTTCTAGTTTTGTATTTGAAAATGTATTGCTTGTAATAATTTTTTTCTTTCAAAAATGTATTGTTGATAATATTTTTCCTTCAAAAATGTATTTTTTCTATAAAAGTTTATTTTTATGTATATGTTTCTATAAAAGTGTATTTTTATACTTTCATAGTGTTTGACTCCAGTTTGGTGGTTAACTATTTGCCCATAGCTGGGACCCTAACAGGTGCTACCACTCCAGATCAGAGTGGGCCTGGGAACAACAGCAATTAAAAGGTGATTCCATGCTCCTCACAACCTCCCAATCAGAGACCTTGCTGCCAGATGCAGTTTACTGTCATACCCAAGACCAGTTAGTAATAAATTTAAATCAACAAATATGATAGTCAAAATTTCTGCATTTTACCATTTAATAGAGGAAGGCAGAATGGCAGCTTAACTGAACTTAACTTTCTTGTCATCCCAAGTTTATGTTTTCCTTGGTAATCTAGGAAGAACTTAAGCACAGTTTATACAATATTTACTGCTTAAAATTTCTGAATAACTTTCTGGAGTTTGTATTTCCTTTCTTGGAGCAATTCCAAAGTTTTAGAGAAGTTCGTAAACACATTCCCAGTATTAAAACTAATGTAAATAAATATTAGGATGCCAGTGTGTTAACTTCTACGTAGATAGAAGAGCATGTTTAAAATGTCGACAAGGAGTGGTTCTTTTTAGACACTATAAAAAATATATTAAGATAGAAGAGCTGCTGAAATCCTCTTACTATAAACAAAAATGCAAAATTACATTAACTAGCAACTAGTTGCCTGATTTTATCTGAAAATTTTACACTATTAAATTTACCTAAAAAGATACAGTTAAGAAAGTATCTAAGTTTGTTTTTTTTTAAATGATACCTACTAGATAGAAGAATAAGATTATAACTATGATTTTTAAAAACAGAGAAAAGTCAATCTAAATTTCTTGTTTCTTCTAAAATAATCAAATGTAGTTAAAATACTTCTCCTGGGATACTGATTCTATTATCCCAAAGTACATATGGGGGTGTACACACATGGAAATCTAAGTATTAAGATTCTTTGTTATATATATATTGGTACTGAAAAAAGGTCAGATTTGTTCAACTGATTATTTTGAAATTGTAGAAAAAAATTGTAATATTTCAATATGAGTCAATTTTTTTATTTTATTTTATTTTTTTATTTATGTACTTCAGAACATTTTTGGAGAAATATACTTACTATATTGTTTGAAGAAAAATTTTCCCCCTTAATTTTAGAAATTAATCTATTTTATAAAAGAGCTGGTCCTGTCAGTCAGATATTGTCGGCATGTGAATTGCATATGTTTGAGCCATTTATTGCATATATTTGTTTTAGCTAAGAATATCGATCAAATTAAATATCTTAAAAACAAATTTGAAAGTCACTCCATCCTCAACTTTACATTAGAACTTAATATTAATAACAAACTCCCATTCCTTGATGTATTCATTGATTCTAGCACACATAAATTTACTACTTCTCTATATAGGAAACCAACTAGCATAAATTCATATCTTCTTAATTATAATAGTGAATGCCCCCAACGATATAAGTTAGCTGTTATAAAAAACTTACTTCAACGCACACAAATGATATCTTATTCCAAATCTATATTTTATAAAGAATTACACAACATTAAGCAAACACTAGTCAATAATGGATTTCCTAACTCCGTTATTGATCAACAAATTAAAATGTATCTCAACAAAATTAACACTAGCTCTAACAATAATGATAATATTAATAATAATGGTTTACATCAAAATAAACATAACACTATTAACTTATACTATTCCAACCAAATACATAATTATAAACAAGATGAAAAAACTCTCAAAAACATAATACGTAGAAATATTAAACCAATCGAAAGTAATAATCAAATTAAACTTATTATATATTATAAAAAGTTTAAAACAATTGACCTCATAGTCTATAATAACCCAACAAGCACTAAACTAAATTCTTTACAAAAAACCAATGTAGTGTACCAACTCACATGCCCATTCAGAGATTGCATCTCTGATACTAATCAAAAACCTAGTACATATATTGGTTTTACTACAACCACGCTCTCCCGTAGACTTACATGTCATCTTTCTGATCAGAGTACTATTAAACAACATTTCATGTAGGTAATATCAGACAGATTTTGGTCAACAATACGGTGATCCTTACTCATACACACAGTAAGAGGAACCTGCAGATATTGGAGGCCATGTACATCAAATCAAAACAACCAACACTCAATAAAATCAACTTTAAAACAGGAAATAACATATTACATTGCATTTGACTACATGGTTTCCCGCGGTGTGATGTCATAAAACCGCATCGCAAACTTAAGAACTGCGTTTATTATTTTTGGTAACTATTGCCGTTGCCAAGCGGAGTTTTATGTCAACACAAAATATAATCATCGGTGATGGTGGATTTTATAATATTTCAGTTAAAACAACCTCTTTGAAGATGGCTCATGTGAGCTGAAAGCTTAGAAGAAAACCAATAAATAATCATCCAAATGTTGGAGAATTTTTGTCTTTATTTTCAACTGAAATTAAAGCAAAAATATGACGTTTAGAACAGCTCATGATTAAACATAATAGACATTCATTGCCTCTTATATTTAACAGCATATGTTTAGAAAATTACTTGCTGCCTCGATATACTAAATATAGCTAGGCAAATTTCTTCTGATGTACAGAAATGTTATTTTTCTGCCGAAATGCATGTTGCGTTTAATACTAAAACTGTTTTAGCTTCAAGTCGTAAGGACGTTCTGCCCCACCTCATTAAATAAATTCTGTAATTTACAAATATAATTGTGGCTGCAATGCCAGTTACATAGGCAGAACTACTCAATGGCTTGACAGTAGAATCAAACAGCATGTTCCACTGAAAATCAGGAACCATACCTGGCAAGAAAATTAACTTGTCCACAACACATACTGTTCCTCAATTTGTGAACATCTTTTAAAAAATAGGTGTTTCCATGGACTTTGATGTGAATTGGTTTTCCGTATTGACAAGCATGAACGAAACCAGTAGTTTTCTTTTTTATATTTTATCCTCATTATGCCCTCTAACATAAAATATTATAACTCTTAATGCAATGTGTGTGTGTGTGTGTGTGTGTGTGTCTATATTTCTGAGATGAGTTAGTATTTACACTATTTACATTATTCAGATTATTGTCCTTATGTTTGTTGCCATTTGTACAATGTTTCAGCCATTGTATGTTAGGAATTTCGAACTGAACCCTTTATTACGATCACCGGGGCATATTCTCATTCGTAGTGTGAAGCCTCTTTAGGTAGCCATGAGTTATTTCCCTCTAACTTGACTCAAAGTTACTTGTTCACCACTGCTGTAGCCTGGTATTGAACTCACAACTCTTTGAGTCAACTTACTGAAACTAACCAACATCTATATCCACTGGGCCATTCGTCTTTAAGAATATACCCAAGTGATCATAATAAAGGGTTCAGTTTGAAATTCCTAGCACCTGAAGAAAGCCAGAGTGTACAATAGCCAAAATATTGTACAAATGGCAACAAAGATGAAGACAATATTACAAATAAAGTAAATAGTGTGTATGTGTGTGTGTAAAATATTGAGAGGTAAACTCAACACATAATTAAACAGTTTAATTATGTGTTGAGTTTTCATTTTAATATTTCATATTGCTCTGGATGATGTTCATTGAGCTCTCTATTTTTATCTATTTAATATTAATTAGATAAAAGATAAAATATTTTGGATTATACTCTGACACAGAAGGTATTATGATTAAGTTTTTTGTATAATTTTTCCTGTGATTTTATAATGTTTTTTCTTTTTAAACATAAATTATATAAAAACAGTCTAAATGTTTTCTTTATCTGACCACTTTTGGCTATACTTTTAGCCATTATGAAGGATGGATTTTATTTTGCTTTAAATTGAATTTGTGTCATGTTCATATATGCGTGTAGAGTCATGTTTGGGTTTTATATCTTGAACACAGGAAGCACATTGTTACTGTGGTCATAGTTGATTTTATTAAGTTTAGGACTTTTCTTTTTTATTAATAATGCTTCAATTAATTTTAGCCTTTTTTTTTTTGGCATGTGGAATATGGTATTATATTTGTGTTATCAATGAGTATGTTGATATCTTGTCTATCATTTTTAATGAAACCTGCATAAAAAAGCAATTACTGCCTCTATATATATATATATATATATATATATATATATATATATATAATTACTTAGTTTTTGATCATAATTAAATTAGACCAGTACATAGTTGTGCTAAAAAGTGTTCAATACAATTATATTGTAGAACTTTTTAATATTTTTCATTTGTAAATGAGTTATTACGCAACCCAGATGGTAGAAACCAGGGTTGCATAGTAACTTGTTTACAAATTATATATATATATATATATATATATATATATATATATATATGCAGATTTCATTAAAAATGAGAGAAAAGGTATTATCATTAAGTTTTTTTTTTATATAATTTTTTATGTGTTCTTATGATTTTTTTTTTCTCAGAACTCAAATTATATAAGAATTGACCAAAGGTTTTGTGTTTTTGAGTGCTTTTGGCTATACTTTTAGCCATTAGCAAGAAATGATTTTGTTTTACTCGTAAATAAATATGTGTAAAATTCATGTATAGAGTCAGTTGTATATTAAGTTCCGAACACGGTAAGCACAATGTTACTATGTTCATGACTGATGTTATTAAGTATAGGATTTCTCTTTTTTAATAGTAATGTCTCTGTTATTTTTTATCTTCTTTTGCATGTGGATGATACTATTATGTATGTATTGCCAACAAGTATGCCATGGATAGGTCGTGGAGGATCACGATGTGTGTTTAAATGAGATCAGAAAGAAATGTTGCAAGGAAGGTACAATGTTAATCTTCTCATCAATTTTGTGGTGAAGTGGCCAATGTAATTGGTTATCAATTTAGACTGTTGAGCAATACATTTCTTCAAAGAACATATAAGTTCGTCAACAACAGTGGTTTTCTGCAGTTTAGATTTTGCAGGTAAATTATTATTATTGAGGATGAGATTGGCAGTTTTGAATTTTTTTTAATAGATAATTTAATTTTCTTTTTTAATGCAGCTGGCGTCGCATAATTTTAGAGTGAAGATTTGTCCTGTCTGTAATTACTGTGCATTTGGTTTTTGTAGAAAATATTAATGCTATTGTTTTTCTCCACGTGTTTGTAGTTGCTGTTGGTTACACTATGAAGAAAATGTTTGATATTATAGTCAAATAAATAATTTGGGAAGCAGTTGTTAACAAGCATTTGTTTCAAATTGTGGAGTTCTTTCTATGTTGAGAAAATGAATTTTCATACGCTCTTGTAAGAAAATTTTTAATAACACCAATTTTGTATCTAAGAGATATAAAATTAAGGTGGCAATAATTTTTGCTATACTGAGGTAGTGAAAGTATTACTAGATATCACAAGAACAGCCCTGAGCTGAGCTATTAGGAAGAAAAAATCTAAGTTTCATGTCTGTTAAACTGTTTACATGTACATATGGTCATGAAATATAAGAAATAATCAGTGCTTCTTTTCATTACCTACAGCTTTTGATAATTATTTCACTCAGTTTCTATCAATTGATATCATTTTATTCATTCTTATTATTACCTAGGACCTGAAGCTTAAAGATGGTCATAAAGTAAATGTCTTGTTTATTATGATAAAATGAATTTAGGCAAAACCTTTTTTGAAAATTCATGGCCACAAGAAATGAATTCTGTTAAAAATGGCAAAAGTAGAAGAAAAAAAATGGCATGATTAATTTCTCAGTGAAAAATATGTTGATTTTTTTAACCCTAGAAAAAAAAAAAAAAAAAAAAGTAAATTAATTACAATATTTTAATGAACTTTTCAGAAGTTGAGAAAATTATTATTTCTTTTTTTAATTTTGTATTTTTAGATCTGTCGTTGAATTAAAAAATACATGTGCACACACAAATCTAAATCTAAACTTATTTATAAATGGAACTTTGTGTGTGTATCCGTTACCTATAGACTCCAAAACGGCTGAACCAATTTTCTTGAAAATTTACACAGTTGTACTATAAGTGTCTGTGAGTGTTCTTAGCTCGGTTTTGTGTCGAGATACCCCCGATAAATATCGAAAATCAAAAAAATCGGGTTATAGAAGGAGTGGTCCGGTTTTAATCAAATTTCATACACTCATAGACAAAGACATAAGAAACGATATTCAGAAGTTTCAAGGTTGCAGTTCTTACAATAGTGCAGAAAGTTTGATATCGATACTAGGAAATCAAAATTTGACTTACATCCATTCATTTTTCTTTCAGTCTACTGTTTTGCTTTAACTGGAAACAACTTTTTTTTTTTTTTTTTTGCTTTTTAGTCTTTCGTGCCAATGTCCAAAGAGTCTGAGCTCCAGGACCATGGATTAGTTTTAATGCTTTCATTACACCCGAGCAACGCCGGGCTATACTGCTAGTTTTGAATAAAACTGAAGTGAACATTTGTGTCAGGGGGGCTAATTTCCCTATCTGGCAACAACTTCTGGATAATAGGAAAGAAGTATAAGTTGAAATGCACATACCTCTGAAGTCATTTTCTTGACTCCACCTAATAAATATAGAATTTAAAATGAACAAACAGTTCAGATTTGAAATTTAATTGCTTTGTCACCAATGAAACAATGTGTGCAAATAAAAGTTGCCATTGAAATTATTGAAAACAATGCTTCTCTCCATCAATAAGTTTAAATTAAAAATGAGTTTAACAAGAATTTTTTAAATTTCAAATTATGAAAATAACAGATTTATGACTAATATATACAAAATTCACTAATTCAACCATGTTTAATAGATTCTCATTTAAAACTACAAATTATTGAATAAAATATTAAAATACCAATTATATTGATAGGGTAGTTATAACAGAAAAAAAAATGGATGTTTCAAATATGTTTTACACACAGTAATATCAGCGTAATCACTGTGGTGTCATAGGTTTTTTTCACTTTGAGAACTGTTTTGTTTAAAAAATAAAACAAAATGATGCATTCTAAAGTCTAACATATTATTAGAAACAGTGTTTAATGTAAAAATTTCCAAAACTAATGAATTTGTGTGAAAAAAAAAATCAATTTGAAAAGGTAAATACCAAACCTTCATGAGATACTTGGCTATTTGGTTTGGCCACAGAAAAATTAATATGTAACCAAAATCTATTCCCAAAAATTTCAAATTTTGATTAGAACAGATATTTTTCTATTTTTTGCCCAGTGAATAAGGGCATTGGTTAGATCCAGTGACTTGACCCAAAGAGTTGTGAGTTCAATACCTGGCTACAGGAGTTGTGAACAAATAACTTAGAGAGTTGAGTTAGAAGGAGATAGCTACATGACATCCAGAAGTGACATTACACATGGAATGGGAATGATATACCCTAGTGATCAAAATAAGAGGTTTGGTTCAAAATTCCTAGCCCTGAAGAAGGCCAAGTTTTACAATGGCCAAAATGTCATAAACATGGCAATAAAGATGAAGACAACAGTCTGAACAATGTAAATAATGTATATTTTTCCTTTTTAGGATGCAGGCAATTATGGCTTAGCTCAATTTCCTAGAAAATTAACAAAAGGAACATTTACAATCATAAAAAGATATCTGAAATTTCTTAGACATAATGCAGAAGGAGAGCTTAGAAAACAAGCATATTGAGAGCAAGTGGAAGGCAGTTTCCAGGAGCTTATGTGAATGGATATTAGAATGGGTGATGGAGGGTTGTCAAAGAGATAAACATTGCTAAGGACCAAATGGATAGAAAGTTGTAGAGAGCCATGATCCCTGATGTCCTGAAGGGACACTGTACATAAAAAAGTAATTCTTTTAACCTTTACCCTCCTTTTTTCCACCATTCACATAAGCTCATTAAGTGAGTTCTTTTCAGTTTCCTCCTGCTTCAATTATTTTTAATATCCAGTGAGTGTTAAATTCTCTTAGCCCTCTTTTCTCATTGTGTGTTACAGAAATTTCAGCTGTCTCCTCCTAACTGTAAGTATCAGTTTTTATTTTCCTTAAAATGTTGCCACTGCCCACATCTTTTGTCCATGGTATTCTTAGCATTTATTTGTATACTGTCACATCAAGTCTTTTCTTCATCTGTGAGGAGATTAGATATTACATAGTTCAGCACTTAAAAATCTCTATTTGCTCTCAGATTGCATATATAAGAGTGTTATTTAAAACAATAGCATTTAAACAATTAAATTAATTATGGACAATCATAACAGATAAACAAGTAAGGGAAATAAGGAAAGAGTCAGTTAAAAAAGCTTTGTAGTGGGCCTTTTTCTTTTCCTAACGAATATAAGATATTATCATAAGAAACAAGATTTCCAATGTATGTATGTATCTGATATTTAAACTCTGAAATCACTCAGCATAGATTCCAGAGGCAAATGAATCTTTTACATTTGGGGCAAATTGTTAGAACTCTCATGTAAAAAGTGGGCTCATTTTTAATTAGCAGGTAATACAGGATAATTCAATAATATTTGTTAACCAAAGATGAAGAGTTCAATCCTTAAGAGGATTAGCATTAACAATCCCCATAATAGTTATCCGAACGGTAGAAGAGCATAGTTAACTTGTAACATTTTTAGAGTTGACATCTTTCTATAGTTTTAAGTGTCATGGTATCAACAAATTTTCTGGACTATTTTACAATAGAGGTTTTCTTGCTGCCTCTTTTTCAGATTTAAACTGTTTACCTTCTTTAAGAAAGTCCCTATTTAAGTGCAGATGTTAAAGCAAATGAGTTTTTAAGTGATTGCCTATCACACAGATACAAGTACAATATACAACCAGTTAAAAAAAAAAAAAAAAAAAATCACTGATCTTTTTTGCTAAAGTTATACCCATTTTATCATCACACATCTTCAGTGCTATTTTGCAAGAATGTGCAGGAGAGAAAAGATAATCACTCAAACATGTACACAAACACGTATATAACTGGAATGGAGTGTTTAAAGTTTAAAAAAAATAGATGCTTATACAAATTCCAGTCATGCTCAACATATAAAGGCTTGGAACAAACGCTCCACCTAGAATTCAAAACACAAAAATAAAATACAGAAGTCCCTCAATTGATACGCATTCAACTAACATGTCTTCAATTAATGTGCTAAAATGCTTATATGCTAAAATTCAATTAGTGCAGTAAAACATTCTTTAGTTTAAACATAGTAATTGAAAATTGATTTTTTTTATAGTTACCAATGTACAAATTAGTCACACTAATCAAGGGATTCCTGTATATCTTAAACAGTCACAACATGAAGAGGAATTAACACCACCAAAAACAAACCTCTTTGAAAATGGCTAAAGAATTGGCTGAAAGTGCTTGGAACAATAGACAATTTTTGCACTTCCTTACTCCTACCAAAAGAAAAAATGTAAAAACAGAGAAAACTAAACAAAAAATTACATTCTTGTCTATCACATTTAATAAAAAATGTTAAGAAAAATTGCTGCATATATATATATATATATATATGGGAAATAGAAAAGTTATACAGAGATACACATCATTAAATTTATGTAAATGCTAGAATTTATATAAAAAGGTGTGTAAAGAGAAAAATCAACAGAAAAAAAATCTATATTCATTTAGATTTTGAAATTTGCTCAACAGAAATTAGAATGATATGTAGTCAGCCAAGTACAAAATTATACTTTAGTTTCTTAAAACTAAAATAAAAATAAGGTTAATTTATGCAAAGAAGCAAATTCTTCATTCAGTCCACCTGATAGTACTTTTGAGAAGGCTGACCCTCTACACTTAGAGAAACAGTAGCAGCACTGAAAGTGGTACTAGCAGCAGCCACTGAAACAGGCAAAGTTATAATAGTAGTAGAAATACTACTAGTAGCAACAGAGGTAATAAGGTTCTTGGCTCTTGACTATAGAAATCAATACAAGCTACCCTTCTAAAGGAGAAGGCAGAGATAAGTTCTGAGAGAAGAGAGGGACAAAGGGAGTAGGAGGTTCGAAGAGAAAAGTGAGGAATTGTAGCCAAGTTTTGGAACTGTGAGACGTTGGCTAAATATAACATTTCAGATGCTAATCAATACTTATCTTTGATTTCTCTGGCAATTTATTGGCATAACAGACAGTGGATGTGCGTGCATGCGTGTGGCACTACCCTTAATATAGTCTTCAATATCCTTTGACAATTTGCAAGTTTGCATCTTGTTCTGACTGAATTTTTAGAATGACGAGTTATTTATAACTGGACTAATGTCCACATCTTTGTTGTTATTATCACAACATTTTGACTGTTGTACCCTCTGACCTTGTTCAGGTGTTTGAAAATCTGAGTAATCTTTAGGGAATTTCAAAGTGAAATTATGATTTAATCTATAGATTGTAATTTGTTGTTGCTCTGCTATCCATGTTTAAGGATATTATGCCTTGTTTTCATTTTAATTATGACTGTTACTGCTTACCCTGTTTTTACTGAGTCTGTACCATCTAGTCCAGTGATTGAGCCCACAGGATGAGCAGTAACTGAGCAGTACTATATAATAAAAAAAATGTCCTTTGACATGGATAGCAGAACAAAAACAAACTTGTTTGAGAGATTAAAGTGTTTGCTTCAAAATATCCCGAAGATTACCCAGATTGACAGAGTTGAAGAAAGCCAAAGGGCACATTGAATGAAACATTATCATAATAACAATGTTGAGAACATTAGTCGAAATGTAAATAATGAATATCATTTACTTAATTTTTATAGGTGACAGTTGAAAACAGTATTTCATTTTTAAGTTGGTAGTAAGAATTTTTAACTGAGCATTAGTATCTTTGCTACTGTTTAATATTTTCTTCTTCATTTCAACAAGTTATTCCTACGTTATTTACGCACATATAAACACACAAGGAGAGATTCTTTACAAGTATCAACTAGAAAAGCATTTCACAATTATCTCGCTATAACTTAGCAGTTTTGTAGCAGAGCTGTTTGATGGTTAATATTTTAGATAGAAACCACCAGTCTATTGACCTTCAAGAGTTTAAATATGGAATTATTTTCTATATTGTTATCATTATAACACATTAATCTAATCATCACTATTTTAGCAAATCTGCCAATAACCAAGCCCCATGAACCAGACTAAAACCTCTATATAAATGGTTTCACCTTATAATCTATACAATCAGAGAATTGCAAAGTTGCAAGCAATCATATCTCCTGGAATCAAATGCAAAAGTAAATGCTCTTAACTTTTCAGTATTTCAAATATTTTAAGTATTTTTACCTCACTATAGTAACACTATTAAAATATAAAAAAATTGAATTAGTTTTGTACTAATACTTTAACAATGCAAACTTTAATAAATAAAATTAAAAATAAAAATACAAATTTGTTACTAACAAAGACAATACCTGAAATTTTGAACAGATTTCGTTACACAATTTTTACTGTTGTTTTGACATTTTATCTATCTACCTTTACTTGATGCTGTAAAAACAAATTTTGGAAAAATAACAACTAAGGAACTTTTATTTTCATTTATTCTGTGCTTTTAAAAACCTTGTTTGCTTCATCTAACCATCTGCATCCACTACAAATGAACAACTACACTTTTTTTTAAAAATCTCCTTTATTTATTAATTATAATAAGTATAAATGTTGAAAACTTCATTTGATTTCTTGCAGTTTGATGTCTATTATGGTAAGAATTTTTTTTCCTTTTCCATGAAGGTTGATTAACTCAGAGGAAAAGAATATCCTCCATTACAAGCACTGAAGAAATAGAAAGTATCTGCCATCATGCTTTGGATAAATTTTACATGGCGTGTAAAATATATATATGTATGTGTGTGTGAATAAACAAAATATTTATAGCAGGTGAAAGAAAAATTGCACCTTTCTGGGTTAGTCTTTGTCAAGGTGTAGCAATTGTTAACCCTTTTAATATGCTAAATGCCAACAATACTGGCTTCAATGGTAATAAGAAAACCAATCAAGTAAACAAGTTCAAGCCTTATAAGGAAATAAAAAAGCATTTATTTTTACACAAATATTTAATTCAGTAAAAAAATATGAATCATATAGATCAGACATTATACAATTAAAATTTCAAATCAACGTTCAACTAATAACTATGTCTGACTAGTCACCTATTGAAACATCCTTATATACTCTTAAGAGTCCACAAATAATTACATTAAAGGAAACAAAATTAGAGGATCTGGAAATTCATCCCACCTAAATAATGAAAAGTTATAAGTTTAATAATGTTATAGTTTTTTTTTTATGCTGTTTTTTTTTTTCTTCTTTTAAGTGATGTTTCAAAGAGTAGATGAATTTTTCTCAATTTTGAATTAGTAAAATAAGACTGAAGAAAAGTCTTCCAGTAACAGAAAGAACTTAAATGCCAACCAAACTTACTGTTAACTGAATTAAGCTTATTAGCTTAATTCGGTTAAAGCAAAAAATGATAAAAGTAGAAAGGAAATTAAAAAAAACAATCCAACAATCTAAACATTCATACAACATCAGTTCCATTATTTTTATACTCAATTAGCTTATATACAAGTTAAATAAATTTGTTTCCTTAGCTGGACTTAAGTTTCATGTAATCCCATGAAATTCAAAGTGAACATATTCAACAAGTTTGTGAACAAATTTCTTTATCATTATTGTTATCAATAATACTATCTCTTGACAGTGAGCATTAGAATTATAAAAATGCTTGCCTTAAATATGTCATCTTCCAGAATTATCCTGATTAAACAACTCTTGGCAAAATACAATCTTTGTTATATATATATATATATATATATATATAAAGATTTAGTCATAAGTGCTTGGAATTTTGAACCAAACCCATTATTTCAATCACTGGGTTATATCATTCTTCTTCCACTGGGCCTTGTGCCCTTGAGGTCGTAAAGGACACATGGCCATGGCCTAGTGGATAAAAACATTGGTTTGACCCAGAAACTTGAACCAAAGAGTTGTGAGTTCAATACCTGGTTACCATAGTTCTGATCAAATAAGTTTAGTTAAAGGGAGATAACTAAGACATCCTGAAGGCACAGGGTACAAGAATGAAATACCCTAGTGATCGAAATAAAGGGGTCAGTTTAAAATTTCAAGCACCCAAAGAAAGTCAAATGTACAACAGCTGAAACATCATTAAAAATGCAACCAAGATGAGGATAACAGTCCAAATAATGTAAATAACACCTCTTCTCAAAAGTGTAGACAAATACTAGGTAATTTCTGTTATTGAAAACTAATGTTTTTTAAAGAATAAAGTAGATAAACAAAAATGGAAATTATTTATGACTCAATTTAGTATATTTCAATAATATCTTTCTTTTTTTTTTTTTTATTAAAAAAAAAAGATAGCAATCTATGTAGGCTTTCGGTAAGAGAAAAAGTCCAACTTCACAGATGTTTGTCAGCAATAATGCTAGTAATGCAATTGCAAGTGACATTACAATAGAAAAGGTGCATAACAAGTAAACAAAATTATTATACTCCCCTTGTTAAATAAAATTATCAGCAAGATAAAAAAAAAATAGAAGATAAATATCAGCTTATTATCAATAAAGAATATGCCAAGTACAACAATATATCAATAAAATCATAAATTCAAATGATTATAATAGATCCTAGTTATCAGAACAAATATCCCTCATGTGAGAAACCAACGACTTTCACACAGAAACAATAGCTTCAACTTCATTCTGCACTGTGCTTTGGTTGGTATAGAGAATATAAAGACAAAAGGGCATAAAGGAGATCTGCTTCAAAGAGTTTTACTTCTTCAATAAGTGGATCTTACTTTGTCTGACATGATACCTCAAAGGGATAGCTCAAGATGATGACAGAAGCATCAGAATAGTATGCCCACTAGTTGATTAGAGTTGGAAATTAAACAATCAGTCATGTGGAGAAGCATTAGTAGCCGTTGACAGCAGAGCATGTATTGAATGCAATGTTTCCTGCAGAACAAGTTCCCAATGAGTCATAGACAAGCATTGTGATTCAAGTGCAAGGGTTAATGCTTGCCACATAAATCCATTATACCATTCACACTGATCACTGCCAAGAGGATTATAAGTGGGTGGTCAAACTTGTAGCAATTCTATAGCTATTCAAAAAGTTTCTCACTTCCAATAGCATAAAAGTGTATCTGTTTGAATGCAGGCAAGCCAAAGATAGCAAATAACTGGATCACTGTTTGAAATGTCATATCTAGACAAGGGAAAAGAATTTGTCTATTATAGAAAATATCAGTTGGTTGACTAACGATAATAATAGAGGGCCTTAAAAATCAATACTGAATCTCTCCAATTATTACAGTTGCTTTGATCAAATATGATATTCCAGATCAATGAAACTCAAAAATGGGATATGAGGTCAAACCTGTTTTAATATCCTCATTGTTATTTTAACAAAGTCTAGCATTTATGTAATGCTTGAATGACAGAATCATGCAATTTAACACATAACCAACAGCTAAACAATATACCCTAAACCAAGCATTTGCAATGTTATCTCTGAAATAGATGACATTAACTTTATAAATATTGAAGCAAGCAATCTGAATTCTTCATCTCCAAACTTTCACATCAAACATGAATGCCACTAATATCTGATCAGTAAGAAAGGAAAGGTAGTGTCTAGTTAAGTAGCAACTCCATTTGTGCAGGGTCTCTACTGTAGCATATGGCACTTTTTTCCTATTACTGAGTGCTCACTAGCATTGAACATCCTTGAAAAAGAATACCATTACAAGTTATAACAATAACATGATCAGATACATCCATCTCTACAAAGGGAATCACTTCATTAAGAGAATGCACTGTATTGTTTTCTGTCTAAGTTTCAAGTCATCTTAGTGAAAATGTCATAAGTTCATTGCATAAGAGGAGGTAATTGGTAAACCAATAGGAATAGTATGAGTACATATCTATGGTACTAATGTGTGAATTCATATACCAAGGAAGAGGAAATTCTTTTGATGGTCTTTGTCTTTCAGAATCAAATTTAATATTACTCTCAGAAATAGAATAATTAAGGTAGTTCATGGTAGTTTCAGAATTCATGCACTCATAATTGTTGTTCAAAATTAAACCCCTTCAGTAGCTTCAACAAACCTCCGGAGATTAATGTAATGTTCTTCCTAACTTTTCTCACAGACAGTCCTGTTATCTAAGTAAATCAACATACCAAAAAGAGTTATCAATGATGTGCTGAAAACTGGTAATTAATGGTTATTCCATGTGGAATCCAGTGAAATTGGCAGAACTGATCACAAAATTCAAAAGCCATCTAAGGTTTGTCTTTAGCAAATATTGGGAATTTGTTATAGGCAAATTTTAAATCTAAAGAATTAGTTGTGTGCTATAGTGTTTGTCAATCCGGGAAAAGCATTGACAGCATGAAATGGTTTCAAATCTGAGAAGAAATCATTCTTTTGTTGTGTTGCTCATTAGTGATCACTATAATTTGAATTTGTCAAAGGGAGGTGCTTAGTTTAATTATACCCCCCCTAATTACTTGTAAGATTAACAAGTCAAGGAGAAAAAGCAGAAAGCAAATTTTGGTATTAACAGCTCCTCAAATTCTACAATCCTCAAAAATCTTAAAAGTTGGTGCCATTAGAATCTAGATATGTATGTAAAGATAAGCTCTGAACAAGTGATTGGCAGGGAAAGGTCTCAGTACTACCCATGTCCATAAGTGCTTTGACCTACTTCCTATTTAATTTAATCCAGGTGGTAGCAGGAGACAAAATTTCTGAGTTAGCTGATATAGCAGCAAGCATTGGAGACTGTAGCACAACAGATGTTCCAAGCTTTGCTGAATGACATACCTTAACAAAATGGCATTTTTGCCACATTTCTCATTGGTGCAGGATAGTTATTATGAAGATACCTATGACTCAAAAAAAAAAAAAGTCTCTTAAAGACAATGGATGATGTTTACCTTTTTCAGATGATCTGCATAAACTTATATCTTTCTGCATTCAGTCAGTTAGATGCCATATGTGATACACGCTTGGGTAATCATGTCTCTTTCAATCCATGACTGACTGACTGGGCAGAAGATTTCCCTGCAATTGGTTGCTATTTCTGCAGTAAATTGGTTGCCAACCAAAGCCACAAAACCCAATCTGTCCTGCTGTTTAACTCATAGCTAGAGGGAGAAAAGATGGATTCATGCCTTAGTATTTGCATGTATGTTAATGCAACAAATTCAACTGAGATTCAAACTCAGCTCTAAAGCTGCTGCCTTTAAATGATGCAAAATATCGTTCTAAATACTTTTGAGCCAGTTCCACAGTTATTACTTGATCAATGACAGTTCAAGTGTTTTGTTTTAAAACAGCTGCTTGCAGAAGATATTAGAAATAAATTAGAAAAAAAAGCATAATGTTCAGATTCTTCTTTTGAGCATTGATTGCTCTAGAACTGCAGTCTTCATATGTTGTTGTGCTTTCATCCAATGTCCCCTATAACTGTTACCAACTTGGGATTAATAAATCTCATATTATTGCTTTAACTATTATTTTTCATAGGTAAATGTGTTTAAGCTGACATACTTACTATTTTAAACAGTAAAATTAATACCAACTGGTTTAGAAATAATGAAGTCTTTACTAACAATAAAATATACCACCTGAAAGGAATTGAAATTCTTTCATTTTTTTAATCTAAAGCTTGAGCTGTAGTTTACCTTACCAATTAAACCAGAAGAGAAACCTTAAAACAAAAAGCTCAATTACTTATTGAAGAAACGCACATCTCTCGGTGAGACATATCAAGGTCTACATCTGCTAGCCTAGTTTTTGTATCTGAAATATAAACAATGTAATTTTTTTGTTTTTAAATTAATTTTCTTTTTAATCCAAATATTATTTCTTATTATAAAAGAAATTTCTAATAGGTACACATGTTTAAATGAAAATGTTTTACTGAGAAAAAAAGATCACAGTTTCATTTCCTGTCAGGAAGCATATTTTTATGTTAGGAAATATTTCTCAAGTTCTAGGCTGGTTGACATTAGTTTCAGTTCTTAAAACAGCAGATATGTCGACTATAACATATGTAGCCAGTAGAAATAACTTTGTCTGGGCTGGGTTCTGAGTACTTGGACTCAGTGGAAACAGGGTGAGCAGTAACTGAGTAGTATTAAAAATAAGAATTAAATGAGATACCCTTAGACATGGTCAGTGGAATGAGAACAGTCTATGTAGATTAAATAAAGGGTTCAGTTCAAAATACCTAGTAGGTTACTCATATCAACATACACTTAAAGCCTGGAGGGCACAACAGCCAAAACATTGTGATAACAACAGCAAAGATGAAGACAATAGTCTGTCAACTAGAAATAATGGTTATAGTAATAAGAAATAAATTTGAACTAAAAAAATCCATTTAATATACAGGGTGTCCAAAAGAAATTTACATCATTTTGTGGTCTAATAATATAACTAGTTCTCACTCAAATTTTAACAAAATGAGTAAAAACTAATTAAATTGATTGTGTGGACTTATCTCATTGAGAATCTATTAAAAAGCCTGAACAATATGCTGATTAAATGGCCACCATGTTCACCATGGGATTTTTTCTATGGGGGCTATGTGAAACGACAAGTCTATAACCTACCCTCCTACAAGCCTTAAGCAGAGAATCACTGAGGCACTTGAGAATGTTACACAAGGCATGCTACAGCATGTTTGGCAGGAGCTGGACAACTGACTTGACATGTGTCACAGGTGGTGCACATATTGACATTTTGTGAAATCAGTTATAAAATTTACACCCCTTCATTTATCTTGTTCAAATTTTGATAAATTTTTCATCATTCAACATGAACCTTATATAATTTTGTTTGTCTGAATGTAGTTACTCAGATATCAAATGAGGGACGCTGGGAATCTTGTCCCCCGTAACAAGACTGACCACAATTTTGAGATAAAAAATGCTGCTCTTATCAAAGGCAGAAACAAATCATTATAACGAAAATGTTTAGTGGATGTCTTTGATCGCAAGGTCATCTTTAGTAAAGTTGCATCCTAGTTCTTACAACATTTCACCATTCCTGGGAGAACTTATATTATTACAGTGTGAAATATCTACTAACAAAAGTAAGAAAAATAATCTAAATGAAATCAGCTAAATAATAAAAAAATAATAATAATAATTTTAAATTCCCAGCATCTCTCATTCATGTGCATGTGTAGCCACACCAACATAACAAATTTACTCCTGTGAAGTCCTAAAGTAGAAAATGTGTCACAAGAAAAAAATTTTCCACTGTCATATACATATTTATTTATAATCAAATATATAAAAGAGAATAAACCAGCTGTCAAACTATTTAAGTTGTTCCAACTTTGAGAAAAAACAAAATTTTATTGAATGAGAATTCAGTTCTTCATTCTAATTACAATGATCTGTTAGAAGCAAGTACAATATGTTGAATAGTCTACAGAAACAAAATCAGATAAACTGGGTTAAGATTAAAAATCTGTAACAGGTTACCTACATCAAAACCACAGAAATCCAAAATGTGATGCACAATGAATAAATAAACAAAGTAGTTTTGAATTTTGAGAGAAAACAAACATTAACTAAATATGTTTACAATCAACACAGGTTATAGCTGTTATGTTCAAAAGTGTATGAGGTCTTTGAAAAATATCTGAAGGATCAACTTTTACAAGAAATTACACCCATAAAAATTTACATTGACAATGCTTAACTGAGTGAAGCAAGACAAAGATTTTGAGCAAGAATCCTATTTCCTGATGAGGCAATAGCTCAGGTTTCAGTGGAAGTTAACAAATAAAATGTGTGAATCTGAAGGTCAGAGAAACCGTATTCTATGGCAGAGTATATTAGAAACAATCCAAAAGTCAACGTGTCATGCAACCTGTTACATGACCATGTAATTGGCCTCTTTTTTGCTTTAGTGAACCAACAGTAATTTAAATATTTACCTAAACATGATGTAAAACTGTCTTTCTGCAAATGGGGGGAAAAAAACTGAAACCACATATAATATTTCAGCAAAATGGCACAGTGCCATATTAGACTTTAATAACCACTAAGTCTACATGAAATATTTTCAAAATGCTACCTTATTAAATTCACTTGATACCACTTCTTTCTTTGCAGATTTGTCAAGAGTTTTCTATACAGATATTGATGGTATGAAGACATAACTGATACTCTTGCAAAAGGTGATGCGAATATGCTACATAGTATCTTAATTAAACCATAAATCTATTTCTGGATCAATTTTGGGGTTTATTAAATCTTAAACTAAACTTTTTATTTTTATGCAACTTACATTTCTGCTGTTTCCAAATTTATTTAATTCTGAATAGAAAATTTATATATTCAGAATTAAAAAAATTTGGACACTCAATAAGCTGAGAGAGAGTGAAATAAATTTATCATTATGTAAAATAAAAGAATATCTCTCAATAATGTAATTATTCATTCTTCAGATCAGAATTTGAATAAAAAATCCTGCATGCCCAATTGATCTTAAAAAAACATTCATCTAATTCTGGGAAACAACCACTTTTCATTTACACTAAATCTGTTTATAACGAAAAGTAATCTATCTGAAAGTCAGGCTGCAAAAAACAATTGCATGAAAATATGTTCAGTCATGAAATTATACAAATGTTTAAAACTGAATAACGAAAGTTATAAAAGACGTCACAAATCTATAAGTAAATTTCACATACAACAGAAATACCATTATTCCTATCAAAATATAATTGCAAAGATTAATTACAATAATTGATTTTTATAATTAATACTATTTTGCATTTGGGTATGTATGAATGTTACATTTCCCTACTTAATAGCAAATAAACAAATCACATCTAGAACAAAAGCATTCTGACTTCATGAAATAAACTGAAAACAAATTACTGTATTGTAGAATATTTTGATATCATGTTTAATTAAGTGACATGTTAACCTAAGAGAGAGTGCAGTGCTTGTATGACCAATGCAAGAATTTAATGTGTTTTTGCCTATTGGTATTAAAAATGCAATCTACCAAAAAACACAAGAATTCATTAATAATGTTTTTACTAAGGGATAATTCTTTAAGTCTCCAGTTACTAGTAGTAATTATATTAGATGTTTCAAACTTTTTATAATAGATGATAATTCTAAGGTATTTATTGGACTCAGTAATATGTACCAGCAAATTTATATTTTTCATAATGATTTTTAACTTGTTTATCATTATAGTATATCTGGTTACGGAATATTAAGTTAATGTTATTTTTGTTTCAGGTGGAATGGTTGTTTGTGGCATTTTTTCTAAAAATTTCAAGGCTAATTTTATTTACTTGTCAGTAATATGCTTAGAGAAATTGTTGATAAGCGAGTGTTTCATACTGCTAAATTCTTCATAAAATAATGTCCTTAAAGAAGAAAGTATTTCAGCTTGTTTAATCATGGCTTCATAACAACTAGTTTTATATGAATAAGGACATTCACTCTTGTAATGAAGTAGACAAGAGTTTTTGTTTGTAGGATTTTTTTTATACCATGAAGCAGCAAAATTGTGATCATCAGTATCTACTAAAATGTTAAGAAAAGGAATTCTATTATTAAAGCTAAGTTCACACAACTTGTACAGTAGAGTTTTCCTTAATCATTTTAGTTTCATGTAGGTTTTTTGATATTATGAATTGATATAGCACAGGCTAACTTAAATTTTATACAATTTATGTTCATATATCATAATTACATCACAAACAATAAAAATAAAACATAAATACTAGTAGTAATTAGTATAATACATACAAAATTAATATAGAGCAAAGTGTGGAAAAAGATGCAAAATACTTGAAGCTGTTATTATAAAGAAACAGTCCACATTAAATAACTTCTACCACAGAAGATGACATTTTGAAATGTGTATAAATTATTTAAAAAGCATATTAAATAATTACAATTCATATAAAATAATATACAGATTTTTTGCTGTGAAATCATGAAATACATGTCACTTATATGGCATATGGCCTACATTTGTTCATATTTGAAAAGTAATACTGTATAGACTTGAGTATAGTGCAAGTTTTATGCTCATATTTTGTAATGTAAAAAATAGGGAGCTTCACTATACACAGGTAGTTTTTTTAAGAGGTTAACACTCATACATTCTTGGTGACAAGTCGCACTATATACAGGTAAATGGGAACATACCAAAGCACATATTTAAACAACCTCAGTTTATAACATAAAATTAAAAAAAAGCATGAGCATCTTACTTTTTACTTACAATGACTTGAATTATCTAAACCAAATTATATATCTCAACATGTGAGATGATCTTCTTTTATGTGCCATGTCCCTTCAGGATGTAGGCGATTATGGCCTTCCATGTCTCCCTATTTCTGGTGGCTCTTAGCAATCTTGACAAATAGGGTTGTCATTCGAAAGGCAATATCTCAGTGATGTAAACACTTGTGAAATGAAGATAATACAAATTTGAAAGAGGAAAAATCTATTTCTTTTTTATTTATATGAAGTATTTGTTGATTTTAAGTGGGCATGGATGAGGTTTTGCTCTTCAGATAGCAACAAAAGGGAAGAAACTTAGATTATGTATGTGGCAAAGGGTAAAGGAGTTAAGATTGTCAAACATGAACGAAAACAAAAGCATAATATCTAAATCTTTATATCAGATATTTTATGATAAGTAGTTTCCTCACCATTTTGGAGTAGCTTTCTACTAAAAAAGAATGAAGACCATTTACTAGCTATAAAATACTTCTAGGATGATGCCCTGAACTGCAATATTTGGCTACATTAGGCCAACTAGTAATCCTCAGAAGCTCAGGGTTGCATTATACACAGGCTATATGGGAAAAAAAAAAAGAGATTTTTCACAAGAAAAAAAACAAACTCAAATGTTACACTATACATAAAGTAAGCTTTTACACAAAAGCTTTTACATTGGGCTATACTATATATAGTATAGCCCAATGAGATCAGGATACAGCCAACAAAACTTGTCTACAATACTTATATTTCCTGGCAGTGACAAACGAGATTGATTGATTTTTTTTTTTACAACTTAACTTTTTGCAGGTTATTTAAAGCAAGAAAATGTTTTTAGATTAAAAGATGTTTTTTTTTTTTAAGGTAAGGCCTTACTGATACTGCTTCCACAATAAAATGGTTACTGACTAATTTTGGTAATATTTTCGGAATATATTTGGATGAGCAATATATCCTCCTGCTTATATCATTATTAAAAATGCAAGTTGTTTGTGGACTGTCAGGTTTTATTATGTAAAGTATTATGCAAAATTTTTATTTATAAATAAATACAAAAAATATGACAGAAATATATATTTGATTAACGATATCTTATATGCCTTCATAAATTATTTTAGGAATTAATATGGAATCATTACTATTCTATAATCTTTGTCAATTTTTCATCTACATTAGTTGCATTTTTTACTACTTCCCAGAGAATGCTTGAATAGTTTTCTGTACATCACTTGATGATAGAACAAGTTTTCTATTGTATTAACACCTGGTGAGACTGGGAACAATCCATTAATTTGCTAACTTGAAAACCATTTTTGGCAAAAATGTTTACTAGTCATGTTTGTATGAACAAACTCAAGCTTATTGCTTCTTATGAACTGTATTTCATAATAAGTGTCTTGTTCAAGAACTTAAAATAATTCTGTATATTTATCTTGATTCATCACTTGTGACCTATAGTTATATTGCCAACAATTCTAGTCTCAAACATTACTGCAGCTCCTCACTCGTTGCCTAAACCATCTTGACTGATTATTTCCATGAATGACCCAACTTCAAGCTCAGTCATCAAATCCTTCCAGTCTAGCTCTACATTCAATACTAACAATTATTGTTCAAAAATCAGTCTTGATACACAAATTCTGTTTGTCTTTCTGATGTTAGCTCAAATGATAATTCAGTTGTTTTCATGTCAATATTCTGTACTTTTTCTGTTTACATTTGCAATGCCAGCTTTTTCAAATATTTTCTTGCTTATTTATTATCTTTGCCCCTGATATCTTTTTAGAAAATTCTTTGAGATTTTTGTTCTTACCCATATTTACATTTTTGTATTTTTTTTTTTTTTGCAGGGGGTGTTATGAGAATATTACCAGTACAATAGACATCTGAAGAAGGCTGAAGAGTACAACAGTTGAAATATTAAGAGTATAACAACCAAAATGAGCATTCTATCTTAAATTGAAAGACATGTAATTTCTGCTTACTGTTCAACTTTCTTGCAATTTCCAGAATATGCTCTATCACTCAACTTTACAAAATTCAAATTCTCTTTTGAGGTTATATTTTTCATATGATCCATGACAATACTGAATGTGAAAAAAAGATTAATAACTATTATATATTTATTTACAATCTGATGAACAACCACTGCATTGCATAATGAAATCTCACACCAAATGTTACTGTAAATATTTTGAATAAAGGCATCAGTTGCAATTCACATAGTGTGTGTATATATATATATATATATATATATATATATTCTGAAAACTTGTGCAAATTTATTGTACTTCGAAAACATTAATTTGCATAATAAAATCTTATACACTATTCTATTTGATTTAAGATGTAATTAAAAATATATATTTAAAATAAATTGATAAAACTTAATGATTTTAGAAGATATCTAAGTATAACTGCCAAACAATACTGTCAATATTTCATATATAACTATTTGTTATTGCTCTACCACAAAAATCTAATAAATATGGGACAATTATTATTATTATTATTATATATAGATAATTTTTTTTTTTGGGATTTACAGGAATGGATTGATTTTTCTTTGCATTAATTATTTGAACACTGAACTGGACTTTGGCCAAAGTATGTAGATAACATGCATATTTATAAAAAGTTTAAATTTCATAATACTTTTTCCAATTATATTAAATATGAGTGTCCTCCTGCCATGAAAAATGACGGCAAAATTTTTGAGAGGATTGTATGTATGTATGTATGTATATATATATATATATATATACATACACACACAAACATGCACGATAGTCTTTATTATAATAGAGAGGATATATATTTATATTCTTCACTACACAATGACATAATTGCAAAAAAATGAGATAAGGCACTGTTAGAGAGCAAACACGTAGTAAGAGGTTTAATAACTGGTAGTAAAGAGTAACTGAGCTGGCACTACCTCACTATTGTCTATCAGCATGACAGAGAAATTTTATATATAATCATATAATTATGAATTAAATGTGCATTGCAACACAGAAATTTCTAGGTTTTGAGATAGAATCTTGTCATCAAGCAATGTTGGATGTAAAAATGATTTACATTTTCACAAGTCTTCACCTGGAGATATATATATTTATTATAACAAAGTTGTGGAACTCGTAGGTTTCATGCATTTACTTTTTTTATAAAGAGTGCTCGATACAAATGTAGAGCATTATATTGTAATAGTTGTTACAATGGTTTATAAATTCATAGTATCACTACACATAAATTTTTGCATTTCGAAGCTACCTTTAAGTGCTTCTCATCGAGTGACGAAGTTGAAATAAAAAATAAATTGTGAAAAACGGTTTATTTGTGGTGATATGCTGTTTAAGTGAAAGTGGGTTGGGAGCTTATTTTGATTCTGTTGGCCATATTGTAGTCTTAGAGATATGGGTTAGAAGAGGTGGCTTAGTTTAAGACAGGTTTCTTCTTGTCTGAATGTAGTGGAAGTGGCATTGTTGTTAATGATATATGTGGTGTGAGATTTTAGAATGGTCTAGTCACTTCGTTCATGGTTCTTGAGGTACTGCTATTTTTTTTCCCCTTCAAAAATATGTACATTTGTATTTATCCCAGCAAAGATATTTATGCAAACAGATCAAGTAAATCCCTCAAAATCTTTAAATGATATACAGTAATAATGGCAATAAGAAATATTCTTCAGGTAATTATCTCTCTAGATTAGTAAAATAGGACCAGATGAAAATAATTCAAGATAAATCATAGTAAAAGCAAACAATTAAAAAATACTAAATTCAAAGGCTTGTAGAAGAGAACCTTAAATGAAAGAAAGTTAACAGATAAAAGAAGGTGAAGTTTTTTTTACTATAACTTGACTAAAAGGTTATCTTCCAAAATGGAGGCAATACTAATTGACTGCTGTCAGTTATTAATGCTATGCATTCAAAAAATAACATTAGGGTTGCTGTAAGATACTCCAACAATCTTTATAAAGGACAGCAAACACCTGACAAGTTGATGGAGGTATTCCAACTCCAAATGTTTCTGTTGTTAAAGATTCATAACATTTCAATCTGCAATTCCTGATCTTTTACATTACAGTAGGACTGATTGACAGACAAATTATACACAAATAAAATGGTTATTTTTGTTATATTTCTGATAGCACTAGATTTTGCAAAGTGTCAGCTAACACAAAAATGTAAGCCAGTGTGGCAGACTCATTTCTTTCAACCATCTTCATATAAAAACAAAAAATAAATACATAGGATGTCTGTTTTTTTTTTTTACAAAATGTATTCTAAAACTCTTCTAATGATGTTGCTGTTTCAACCAGTTTATAATGAAATGCATTAGAGCATTTTTGCAAGACAATGGTAACAGGTTTTAAAGATTAATGAAATTGTTTACAATCAATTTTGTTGTGATATACATTAGTTTATATACTTGTTCTTGAAATAACAGAAAATGAATATACAAAAGCAATGCTACAAGACTAAGTTACTTACTCTGAAATTATCAATAATTATTTAAACATGCACATGTTCATTTCAAAAGAAATGAAGTATTTTTAGGAGTTTATTTTAATAAATGAAATATTCTAAATACATAAATGATCTTTGTAAATGTTCATTGAGCTTATTCTTTTTATGAAAATACTAATTTACACCTTCATATGATTTTTTAAATCATTGCCTAAAACAAACAATTGTTATTCCAATATTTGTCGAACACTTTTTTAGTACCTGATTTACCCTGGATGTTTTTGCTTGAACTTTGATTCTAGTAAACCATGTTACTACGACTTCAAAGCTTTTACTATTCTCATTGACATCAAAATAATTTGATAAAATTCACATTATATATGACATTTTTTAAAAGTCTGCAAAAGAATCATACTTTGGTATTGATGAAGGTTTTGTAGCGCTTACCAAATTTCATGTTTTTGTTATCTCTCCTAATCCTTGTTCTGTTGTCCATTTACTTAAACCCACTAAGTAGGTTATGTGTTGTTTTCCTTGTCCCTCTTGCCTTCAATTTGTCCCATGGGTATCAAATTTTCTTTCTTCATTATGTGCCCTATTTCAACTATCTCTTTCTGATAACTACAAACTCCCATTTTATTTTCATTTCCTCTAAAACTTCATTGTTGCTCACATGTTTAGTACATGGTATCCTCAACATCCTCCTGTATAACAACATTTCTGATGCTTTAAGTCTCTTTATCTTTGAGGAGATTGTCTACTATTCACTGCCATTAGGAGGACTGATATCACATAACAGTTCAGTACTATCTTCTTTGTTTCTAATGATTTTTTTTCTGTTTCTTAATCTTTTTGCTTAGCTTTTGAAATGTATCTTTAGTTATCCAAATGTGCTTTCAGATTTCAGTGTCACATTTTCTGTCCTCTATTAAAACACTTTCCAGATATTTAAATTGTTGTACTTGTTTGATTTTTGTACATCCAATTTGTAATATGCATATTAGGATTACATTTTCTTTTCTTTTTTTTAAGATAATCAATTTGGCATAAGGTAAAAAGCATCACCAAATCAGTTTGCATTTTTATCTATTACTGCAAATGGATTTTGCAATTTTATTTTTATTGTTAAAATTTGTATATGAACTGTAGTTGAAAATTATATATAAAATTTTCAGTAATTTTCATATTTTTAGATGAGAAAAATACTTTGACTATTACAATATTTCAACTTACCCCATCCTTTGTAGGGTTAGAAAGAAAAACAAAGTGTGATAATGTGGTCGATTATGACAATATATCCTCTTAATGTAATTTTCTGAGATTCTGACAAATTTGATTTGCATAGTTATGCCCAGCCAGACATTAGCAATTTTTCTTTCAGGGATACATTTGTAGTTAATATGAAATAAAAACAACTTTGGTGAATCAAGTGGTAATTCTAATGACTAATTACTTTTCTATCAATAGAATACATTTCTTCACTAAAGGCTGCTAAAACAATAAACAGGAAAAACATTATATAATCTATTTTACACATCTGTTTATAGAATTATATATATATATATATATATATATATATATATAAAAGGCAAAATAAAAGAGGCAGACAGAGGAAAAAAATAATCTGACAATATCAATGAGCAAACTTATTTAGAAACTCAGATATTGGCAGATAAGCAATATATATGGAGGAAACTGGTCAAGTGCTCAGCTGCAGAGTGACTTTACTCAATCATAAGACTGATGATGTGCAATGACAGTATAATATTTGGAAAGAGTGTAGTGTTCTATTTTTGATATCTACTCAATAAAACAACTATTTCTGCCAAATGATATAACTATTAGAGTTTATACTAGCAGTGTATATAAAGATAATAGCGTTTTGGCATACAGGGAAGTAGAGAATATATAGCTTATATGGTTAGATTTGAATGACTCCTACTGGTTAGTTTTCATAGCCTAATCAGAAAGACAAGCTCCCAAGAATAAAGGACTTGTCAGAAGCTTAATCATAATTTTGAAGCCATGCTGCTTAAAAAAATTTGGTATTTCCAATAAAAAAAAAATCAACATAAATGAATATTAGCAAAAATGAATTGATAGTATGTCAACTAAGAAATTTGAATGCTTTTTTTATCAGATGTTTGAAACTTTTGTGGCTGAATACACATCAGAAAATATCAATTCATCATTGTACAAAAAATGCATGAAAAATGTTCAATAATATATTGTCAAAACATCACCACAGATCATAAAGACCAATAAATGAATAAATAAGATATATATATATATATATATATATATATATTTATGTACATATAATTAAAACACTCAAACCAGAAGTTTTACCTTCTGGAATTAAACATTGTTATTGTGTACCTTAATATTTTAACTCGGTTTTATACATACAGATATCAATGAACTGAAAGGATTCAAATATTCAATTATAACCATTACTGAAAATTTGTGAAGCTAGAATAAAAAGTTATTTCTTTTAATATTTTTCTTAATCAGTTTAACTATTTTTAAATCTTGCCCAAATAAAAATATCATTAATATTATGCATTCTTACAATCTGGTAATAACTCATGTCTCTCATAAAAAGGGGTGGGGGATATTGTAAATGGAAGATTATATTATTTGGCATATTCAACAACTTTTCCATGTAAATAAACAGCTTGAAAAACCAATGTGTCAAGAGGGATGCTACCTTGTAGACTCAGTATAACTAATTTGAAAATTGGCCAAAATCAGTAGGTGAGTTTTTCTCGAACAAACAACTGAGAAAAGAAAATGGCTCACATGTCATGCCAACTTTTAAAGCTGTTATTCAAGAGATCCCACTTTGAAGGGGGCGGGAACATGGACATAAGTGAATCTGATGGCACAATTGTATACATTTTCATGGAAACATTTGTTCCTATTGTAACTTCCTTGTGCATGTGTGTGAACACACCCACCTGCACTTTGTATTTTAAGGGGGTATTTGATTAATTTTGACCATATCTTACCCTCATTATGGTCCACTAAAAAAAAACAAAGCAGGCATACCAAATATATATATTTACTTTCAAAGTGAGGCTTACATATAAACATTGTAGACATAAGAATCAATGCTGCATGGTGACTGTCAATTTCATGCTTCATTATGATCAGAAGATTACACTGAAGTGTGAAACTAACAGTCACCATTCATTGTTGATTCCTATCTGCACAATGTCTATACCTGTAAATGCTTTATCTGATATTGAGCACTCTTTGGGTTTTGAGTGCACCGATCATCAATCTTTCTCATTAGGTTTGCTATATTTCATATTGCCTAACCTTAAAAGCATTTTGAAAGAATGAAGGAAATTGTTGAATAATTTGGAGATAGCAGCAGTAGAGCAGAATTTTAATGACCAAACATCAACATTTTGCAGAAGAGGTGAGTTCAGGAAACTTGAGAAACTATGTTCTAAGTATGCTGAACTGTGCGCAAATATATGGAATAGCATGATATTTCATGACAATACCATTCCTTTCTTGATCAGACCAAGAATTTTAAGTGCTTTCTCACACACACACAAATACTGTAATACTCTGAAGGGTGCTGCTGTGCTTAATATGCTTAGGGATAGTAGTAGATACTCTAATAAAGATTTTCAGAGTCTTTGACTATCTTGTGATGTAGTAACACACACACTAGTGTTCCTTCTGTGTCTGAGCTTTAGATAAGGTTAAATGTAATATGCAATAATGTTCAGTGTAGTAAGAGAATTTGTACAAACAGGCGTCATGCTACAGAAATGCACATATGCTTCTTTTATTTAGATTGACTGATATGTTTTTTATAGCTTATCAACCCATTGAAAATATTTTTATATTGTAATTGTGGAAGGGTAATGATTTAGTGATATGAGCCTTACTAATTAACCTATAGATGAGGGGAGAAAGTGATTCATACCTTTCTCAAAAGTATTTGCATATAAGTGAATATAACGAACCCAATTGGAATTAGGACTCAGCTCTCTGATTAACAATTCGAAGCCATTATCCATTACACTACCTGCACATCCAAGCTTACAGCACCTGGTATACCCACACAATCACTCATCTAGATATTGATCAGGGTCAGCATTGCTTAACTTCAGTGAATTACAAGAACAAGTATTTGAATGTGATGTGGCTGTAATCCCTCTTTTCTTTAGTCATCTGAGAGAGATTGGTTTGCAGGCCTATAAGAATCTGGATGATCATTTTAGAGGTGCAATGTTAATGGTGATTCATTGGTGCCAGAGTGGTCAAATGAACATTCCTACACCTGTAGACTAGGTTCTGGACTGCTATGTAGTACAGATGCATGTCAACATTAACACATTTTAAAGGCAGCAGTGATAGACCTTAGCACAGATCTGAGCAATAATGGCTCCAGGAGTGTTAATATGGATTGTTGCAGCAAGACTATGGGCATACATGCCTCTAACCAGACTTCCACATACCACAGTACAATCATGCACCCCCAGCAATACGGTGAGAGAGTCTCATGAGAGATTGAATGAAACTATATTATTCATGCAAGTGATAGCCACATGTATAGCACAGACATGTGGAGGGATGTCACCCAAAATATATTCTCCCATGACATATAGGTCCAACTATTGATTTTATGGTGCACTGTTAGAATCCTTTGGAGAAGATTGAATGTTCAGAATATAATCTAGGCTATTCTGCTGCTATTTTTTATAACAGGAAAGCAATATAGCTATTCCAACGGGATAATGCTTGCTCTCAATGTCCATGTTAATATGCTCTGCAAAATATTTGACAATGTTGCTGTCCCTGCTGAATATTTATCAATGGATGATTAGTTCACTTACAACTCTTGGTATATTGTATCAGAAGATGCAAGAGGCATGGAATAATGTATTGCAGGATAGTATTTGCAATTTGTAGGATTGTATGCTTACAAGATTACAGGTCTGTGTCAATGTCTAAGAATAATATATTGTATTAATATGGGGTTTGAGTATTTTTTATATACTTTTTGGAACCTATTCATATCATGTTTATGAGTAATCATTTATTGCAATCTAGCTATATTACCTGTACATTTAATCTTGAATAAATTTAAACAGTCAAGGTGTTACAATTTTATTTTCTCTCAGTACATATGTGTAAGTTAGAAAGATATTGTAGCTGCTGAAAAACTGGTAATTACTTAAAAAGCAACTTTAACCCATACACTTTTCTTTAAACATTACACTATATTTCAGTTGGCTGTTACTTCTGCATTTTTCCTTTGCATTAAAGGATACAATTATACACATTAACCAAAAGCTTTTTTATGAATGCAAATTAATTAAACAGCATATGTTATTTGTAACAATGTGAATCAAATGCTGAATTCATACAGCAAGCAATAGCTAACATAATTATCTGTTATTTAAGTCCATAATTAAAGACGCAGTTATATCAGCCACTTATCCTTAAGTATTTTTATCAAAACTCTTTCCTCATACCCACAGGCATTTATTTTCATACAATAAAATGTATTTCACTGAAATTTCAATAAGAAAAATAATCAGAAAATCATTTTGAAAAACCAAAATATTTAATTCCCACTAATAAAAACTAATAATACAAGAATTATTAACGGAATTGAAACAACAAAACAAAAAAGAATGTACGTTGTTTAAACCAATAAACACAATGCACTTTGTTCTCAGCTATACCACATGACTAAAAATATTATAATTAAATCTCATTTTCCTTGTTCATATTCACCAGTTATTTTTAAAAATCCAGATACATTTTTGCTTTTTACAAGAATAGATATCATAGCATCTTATTAAAAATAAACTACTTTTAAATGTTGTAACATGTTATCTTCAACGTTTTGTGTAAAAAAAAAAAAAAAAAATTTGAATAGCTTTAAATTAAAATTCAGTTTCTTATATTTTTGATCAATCAAAATTATTTTTATTAGTAAAACAAAAGGTTTCTTTTGAGTCATTCAAACTTTAAAAATATGAGAAGAAAAAACACAAGTAAAATGAACAGATAGATGAATTTTATTTCACTGTTCCAAGGTAAAAGGCTTAAAAAATGTTTCACACAGTATGTTTAAGAAAAATAAATCAAATGAAATTTATGCTCTTTGGTTCTTTAATATATTTACTAAATCATCCTTTAAACATTATTTCTTACCTGACAAAATTTTCAATGTTAAAAACTGTTTTTACTAATACCACATTCAGTTGATTTGCTTTTACAATAAATAAGACAATCTTTCTAATTAAAGTAAATCAGATTTATGCCTGCATATCACAACAATTCTGCAAATAGTTGGACAACAAGAATTTCTATAATTCTACAGAAAAGACTTACTTGGTAATGGCTATAAAAACTGAATATCAGGATATGAAGGATTGTGGCTCTCCACAGCTTACAATCATTTTGCTTTATCTTTCACTTTTTGCCATCCCTTCCATTCCCTGTTCTGCTGTCAATTTATAAAAAAAGACAGTGTTTGTACCTTTGAATCAGTGTCTATAATGGAGAAGATCTTAATGGATTAAGTGCAATCAGTTTACCAGAGAGAAAGAAAGAGGGATCAGCTCAAGTAAAATACATTACATTTCAAGAGAGATATCAATAAACATAACTAATGATGGATGGAACAAAACTTCTAATGCAGAAAAAGAAATAAAATTAATAACTTCCTTATACAAAATTTAAAAGTGAAAAAACAAATATGGCTTACTCTTAAAGGAATGTCTATATTGGTAATATATCAAATATTTAATTTTAAATTGATAAATACACTGACATGACAAAAGTCATTGGAAAACAGTATGCACAAGTAATGGTAGACTATTGTCAGTCAGTTAAGTGCCATACGTGAAACACACTTGAGTGATCATGTCTCTTTCCAGACATGATCAACTGGGCAGAAGATTATCCCGCAGTAGGTTGCCATTGCTTTCTGCGGTAGATTGGTTGCCAGCCAAGGTTATAGAACCCAATCTGTCCTGCTATTTAACTCATAACTGGAGGGAAGAGACAGATTAATACTTTTCCCAAGGGTATTTGTGCATAAGTGAATGCAATGGATTCAACTGGAATTCAAACACGGTTCCCTGATTTCTTGTTCTGAGCTGATATCCACTGCACCACAATGCACATCCTTGTACAATGGCATAATAGAAATATCTACATTTATATCAGTTGTCCATTGACATCTGGTTAGTGTAAATTACCAGTGTTACATATTTACCAAGAAAACCTAGTAAAAGTGGCTGATCACAAGTCCTTAATGATTGTGATTAGAGGTAGAATTGTTGACATAAAAAACAAGTGATATTGGCTTAAAGCACATCCATGTTAAATGCATCCAAGGGCTTAATTCAGCATTTTATTAGTTTCCATGGGATATGAAGACCATGACACTAAACATAGCTTCTTACCTGGGCTTGTAACATCCCTAATTAGAACCTTAAAGACTACTAACAAAGAGTTGATGAGCTATGGTTGCTGTTGCCTTGAGGTGATATTCAGATTAGGGTAAGGCCAAAGGTTCTCAACAAGGAAGTTCTATAAATATGTAGATGGTGTTCACAAAGTATGTGCTTCCCACTTCACCTAAGCATATCATTGACTAATGATTGATATTCTGCATTGTTGTCATTTCTACCCATTCATTGATTCTATGTACATATTAGTTTATTTTAGTAGAATAAGACACCATATCATTGGGGACAAGCTGCTCAGAAGTGGTTTGAGGAGAAATCTAGAAACTTCCACTGAATAGTGTAGCCACAACATTTGTCCTACATCAGCCCAATAGAGTTTTTATAAGACATGGTAGAGAAGCCTATTTGCATACAAGATCCTGTGCCTATAAATATCAAAGTTATGGACACTCCTGAGAAGTGATGGCTCAATATCTCCCTAGGGGTCTTTTAACCACTTATAGAATCAATACTATGTCAAGTTCCTGCATTTTTTAACATTACAGTGAGGAACCACTGTAATGTTTAAAAAGACTAAGCACCTAAGCACAAGACTAAGCACCTATCCCATAACTTTTGCCACATCAGTGCTTAGAATCAAGTAAATTCTTTGAGGAATGCATGTTTTGGAGGGATGTTAACATTATATAAATTCTAGGTTAGTCTATACAAAAATCAATAACTTGATCTAAAACTGTTTCTCATAACCAGGTATTACAATACCCTCACTATGCACAATGTTATAAATAGTTGTTTCAAACAAAAAAAAATCATAACTTTAGCAAACAGAGCAAATCCTAAAATGCATTCAAGCTATTATGAGAATTAATTTTTATGGCTATATCGCCATATTGTCAGTGAAGTTAGAACAGGGGCTTTGAAGAAAGTAAAATAACTAAAACTTAATCAATTAAACATCCTGATTTACAATCAACGCTGTTATAAAGAGGTTCTTAGACAAAAGGGGAAAAATTAACTCTCTAATCTAAAAAAAAAAAAAAAAAAAAAAAAAAAAAATACAAGTAAATCTTTTCCTAAAATAAAATTTACAAACATTATAAAATTTAAATGTAAGCTTGTAACACATTTACACAAGTTTGGTTAAAGACAAATGTTTTCTGAGTTTATTTCAGATCTAACAGTGTTATATGATATAGATGTTTGTTTTAAGCAGTTACTATTTTGTGGGCATTCAAACATTTTCTGCAGTTTCTGGTAGAAGTTTGGTGTGTCAGTAGTTACCACTGATTTTCTGTTATATTGTCATTTAATCATTTGCAGTATATTTTCAACGTACCAAATTTCAGAGTGTTTCAGTTAAATATTTTATCCAGTGCTTGTTGATGAGCTTTGTGGATATTTTACCTAAATTTGTTATTACATTTTTATTGCATAGTGGATTAAGCCATATAATATTTCTTTTTATGTTGAAGTTTTTGTTCCATTTGGTGGGAATGTTAATATTGAAAAAAAAAAAATGCATGTCTTTAGTGCTGTTTTATAATAATTTTTGACTTCATTGAAAATATTTCCATCAGACAAGTTGTCAGCTTGATTACAGTTGGTAAATGGTTAGAGGAAGTTGTATTTGTTCAGCTTCCTGAATGGTTGGTATGTACCATTTGTAGGCTGAAAGTTATAAATAAAAAAAATCTCTTATATTACCCTAAGTTCACATACAGGTCTATATATCAGATTGCAGTTAAATAGAACATAAGAAAAACCCACTTAGGACCAAATGTGCAAATACAGAATGAAGCAAAACTACCCTGCACTATGTTCAATTTCCTTATCTCCTATACTAGATTTGTTATAACTGATAAGTGTTTAATATTCATCCATTATATATCCTGAATTTTTATGATAGATTCAGGGAATGTGCCATTACTACTTTCATTCCAAATCATAGTTTTAGAAAGTTTTATCTTTTCTACTTCTTGAAACACTTGGTAGAAGACATTGATTTTTAGTTCAAGATCATTCATATCCCAATTATGAATATTTATGGTATCCATATAGCCCCTAAATCATTACACTAGCCCAAGGCAAAAAAAAAACAACAAAAGTACTGTTTTTTTTATTAGTAGATTAATTTCAGATGTGGTTTTGGAATAATTAAATGATTAGTGCCTAACACTCCACATCTTGTAAATATCTAAAAAGAATAAAAAGTCTAAAAAGAAATTTAATAGATTGGGGTTCTCATTTCCTCTTTGTCATAGATGAGGTTTGAAATGATTCGGTATTGAGGTCTCCACCAAACATGTATGATTTTGTAAACCAATAGTTCCTTTATTAGTTCTAGACATTCAGTGGAGCCAGAGCTTGAAAGACAGTATGTAAAGGATGAGATGTGGAAGTTTCTACTGACGTGGTCATAGCAGGTATTTCTTTTTCTATTAAATGCATATGAAATTTCCTGGAATTGCTTGAGGACATATGATATCATTACATCCCTTACAAAAACGAAAGCCAAATTGGTTTCCCACACAAAAGATACTAATTTGGTCATTTAACAGCCAAATTGTAGTTTTCATAATTTAGAAATTACAGTATTTATGAAAATAATCACATATTTTTTTACATTTTGAATTATTTTAATACCAAATAAAAATACCATTTACTGGATAAATATATTTAAAATGATTTTAATATTATCAACAAACTAAGTTAGCATGGTACTAATCTATTATTTTAAAAATTGAAGCATGTATTCGATATTCTTGGTGTTTGAGAAAATAGTGCGAGAACAAATTCTCTCTAGTAGCCATGCCACCAACTATCACATTATGAAAGCAATATGGCAGCTCATTAACAGTTGTAAACAAAATTTTCAAATTTTTGCTTTTAGAGATGAAATGTCAGCCAAAAAAGTTTTAGAGGAGTCATCAAAGTTGCTTTATCTCTTTTTACTGTTAACTGTACATTAATTTTTCAGAACCCGTATTAACTTTCAAAATCATTTTTTGCCCTACTTCCTCAACCCTAAAATGAGCTCCTCCAGCTAAAAAAAAAAAAAGGGGCAAGTATTTAAAGAAAAATGGGAATTATGGTATTTTTGCATAATGGTGAATGAAAAGATATATTTTTGATTTGCAGCAACTCCATATGACTGACCAAAAGAGTATAACATGAAAAGATATTATAAAATGAACCATCTATCTTATAATAAATATGAAGGCCCAATGTGCATTTCAAAACTCAAAGAATTGAAGGCTAACTTGACAAAGCAACAGACATTTTTCATGAGAATTCAGAAACAGTGTCACTTCCATTACCACAAGCTTCAGCTAAATGATAGCTATGAGTAGGAAATCTTACAAGGAAGGATATTTTATAAAGCAATGCTTTGTAAAAACAGCTGAAATTGTATGTCCAGAAAAAAAAAGCACACTTATTCAAAGATATTTCATTAACCAGGAACACTGTTTTTGAATGGAATGATGAAATGTCAGGTGATTGGAAACAACAGTAGAAGGCTCTATCATAAATGTTTCAACATTTTTATATTACTATTGATGAGACCCATTGACATCACTGGAGCAGCAAAACTTACAATCTTCTACAGACCCTGTGACAGTAAAATTAATATTTAGGAAGAACTTTCTGAACTGGTCCCAAAGCATGACACTGCAATAAGCCAGGACATCTTTGAGAAAGTTGAAACAGTTCTGCATGAATTTGAATAAACTTGCATGCTTATCTATTGACAGTGCTGTGAATATGGTTGGCAAACATATTTGTGTTCAAAAATTTTAAAATTGGATCATTTGCTTAGCTTGGTCATAAAGACAGTGAACAATACCAGAGGCCATGCTCTCAACCACAACCAGTTTGGTCAGTTTTGGAAGATATGGATAATCATTTCACTGATATTCCATTTTACACTGATGTTTGTTGGTTATTATGTCACACAGTGCTGAAAAGATTCTATTTGTTGAGACAAGAAATAATTATGTTTTTAGAGATGAAAGCTCAAAACACAAATGAAATAAAAGATGAAAGTTGGCCCAAGATCTGGCTTTTGCTGTGGATATTACTGTACAATCAACTGATCTTAATTTGAAAGTACAAGGGAAAAACAAACTTTTCACTCGTTTGTATGATGATATCAAGTGCTTCATTACAAAACTAAGCTTATAGAAGCCACAGTTGTCAAATGAAAATTTAGTTCATTTTCATAGGTCAAGATCTGAAAAACATTGCTAATACAGAGACTGTACTTATCTTTGCTAAGTATGACAGTCACCTGGAATTGTTATCAAAAGACTTTCAGAAAAGATTCAGTGATTTCTCATCTTTTGAACATTTGTCTGCATTATTCTTAGCACTATTCACATTTGATGTTGCCAAGGTAGAAGAAAGCCTGCAGATGAGACTATTAGAAATGCAGTTGGATTCTACACTCAGAGCAAAGTATCTTGAAGTAGGAATACCTGGATTTTTCACACCTCCCTGAAAAGTTTAAAAACTTCAAAAGGTTTTCCATTATGGCAATGCTTGCTTCTACTATGCTTGAACTGTTATTTTCCTTCATGAAATGAAGAAAAACTTTTCAGAGAACAAGGTCAACATTTATCTGTGATCCAAGTGCAGACATTACAGCCAGATATACCAAAAATTTGTCAGTAAAAAGGTGTGTCGAATGTCAGGACAAAAAACTAAAACTGACTGAAGAGTGGTAAATAAATGTTGAGTTTTGAGCTGTTGTAATTTTTGCATAATGTATTTATTACTGTTGCATATTACAAGTTGTTTAGATTTTTTTTTTTATTAAACTACTTCATTACTTTGTATACATGAATCCTGCTAAAACATTTATATGCATATTGAGTGTTTCTAAATTTCTAAATTTAGCTAACAAAAATATTCTGCAATAAATTCTATTAAATGACTAATTGTCGTGTGTGGCCCTCATAATAAATGTGTGACTATGTGGCCCTCAGGGACCCTCAGTTTGACATGCCTGCTCTATCATATGAGTTTAAAACTGAACCACTAGACTAATCCTACATGTTAATTCATTACAGTGAAATTTTGTGTAGAACAAGCCACACTCTTTCGAAGAAATATTATCAGAGAAAAGAATGCCACAAAGTTTCCAAATACCCTACTTGGGTTTGAATTCAGAATTTTTCTTCTCCTTCACCAGCTGTCACCCCCAAGGTAAAAAATTATCAGTTTTCCCTGCTGTTTAATCCATAGCTGGAGGAAGATGAATTCCTACATTTTCCAAGTAAACAAAACAGAATTATCCTAAATTTGAGTTTTGTTTAATAGTATATCAACCTCTTGGGCTATTTAATGCCAAAAATGCAGGGTTTTAAGGTATTTTTTTTTAAATGTTCGGTTATAATGAGAAGATTGATTTAATCAAATTTTGACAAAAACTTTTTTTTATTTTTATTTCAGAAAACTGAAGATGTCTTCTAGTTCTGTATTCAAAAATGTATTGCTGGTAATAATTTTTTTTTTTTCAAAAATGTATAACTGGTAATATTTTTCCTTCAAAACTGTATATTTTCTATAAAAGTATTTTTATGTATATATTTTCATAAAATGTCTATTCTTATACTTTCATAGTGTTTTGACCCACAGGTATAGTAACTATATAAACTTATATGAAAACAACATTTTTCATTGGTTTTCTGGACATTTTCTTTATTTCACAAACCAAATTCACTTAACATGTTCAATTTATATAAAGAGAAAAACTTGGTGACAAGTCATTTAATACATTTTTAGATTTGCTATTTTTAAATGTTGCTTTTCTTGTATGACAAAGTTTCATCTAGGAAAAAGTATAGTTTTTGTCCAAATAAACAACAGTGAATTTGCCTTCAAAATACACATTTATTAACTCTGATATACATTTTAGGAGCTTTGGAAAGGCAAAACTTTAAATTACTCTTCACACCAAAACCAAAACTTCATGTTTGATTAAGTGCTACAGGTTATTTACAAAGGACATTTTTAAACTCATACTCATTTATCATTTGATAACTGCATAAATGAGGCTCCATATAAAAAAATAAGTGACATTGCCTGTTTCCCATTCCAATTGCTCTTGGCCTTCTCAAGTAATGACAGCTAATATTTAAAGGAAACAAAATCCACAATCTTATAATACATCTTTCTTATGGCTATAATCAAACTGAATGAGATGAAATATTTTTTCTCTTTTCTATTAATGAGATATGCAATCATGCAGGTAGCATATTAAAGTAACATTCTCAATTTCAATGCAATTTGATTCTGGCTCATTCTACTTTTTGATTTCTCAATAATACATCCCCTTTCAAAATTTGATAATTAGTAATCTCCTGGAGTTGTATAAAAATGATTACTAGATTATATTTTATTTTAATTACAAACAATTACTGAATGAGAATATCTTAATTAAATGTCCATCCTGAACAAGATAGTGACGTTTACTTTTGTATATATATGACGAAGTAGAAACATTCCAGAAAGTATAATCATGCTCCGCTAGTTCAGAATACAATTTATGAATCACTAATTAAAAAGAGCAAGAAAACAAGGAAAGGTTCAAACTTAGCAGAAATGCTTCTAACACAGAGTAAAGCAAGAAAAATGAAATTTAAAAGAAAAAAAGAAAAAGAATTAACTTCTATTGATTATTACTTTCATTTCCTGGAATAATTTAAAAATATTACAGCTTTAAATGCAGCCCATCATTAAAACTGAAAACCAAATCAAACGAGCAATCAGACAAATGAATCCATTGTAGATATTTATAACTTTAATAAACAAATAAGTAACTTATTTTTTGTTGGTGAGAGAGTAATAAAAAACAAAAAAATAACTCAGTGGTAGCATTCAATTCCGTCGATAAGACAAGCCAGATTTGGCAATATCAAATACTAACCACTTTTAAAACCAAACAGGTGGAATCATTTAGCGTGGAATAGTCAGTGGGAAGCAATCACAAATGTAAAAATTATTTATAATTCTATTATCTGCTATAAAAGCAAATTTAGACAATCATATTTAGGACTGTTAAGAAGAATTACTATTTTGTAAAAATGATCATGAAGTGATTTGGCTTTTCTTCTTTTTTTTTTTCAATTCAATTATCTTCCATCACATATTCAGGATTCTCAAATATCCCTGGAGGTATAATTCTGTATATAATATATATATATCCATGGGGTGATATGGAACAATGCAAAACCAGACAGCTCAAAAATATAAACTAAATTTATTAATTTTTGAAGAAGACATTTAATTTTTCTAGCTCAAACAATTCTTGAACTTGCACATAGAATTTTCTTTGGTAAAAAGAAAAAGAAAAATTAAGTTTGTTCTTTCTTCACCTGCAGATAACACATCAGTGTTTAGAAAAGAACATTCATCAAATCATTGAAGGAAAGGTTAACGTTCCAGAGTATCATTTGTTCTATTTTAGATCCCTTGATCAGAGGTGATCTCTAATAAGAGATCAAAATAGTAAAAATAAAAACGACATAATAAAGTATAGCTTCTTATAAATCAGCTGACAAAATAGAATGTATTTTTACCCTAATTCAAACATGAAAAGAATAACTGACACAAACCATGTACAGAAAGATTGTAATTCTTTGAAGTTTTTATTATATTCATGGCTGAAGCATAAACTATCAGAAAAGTATCATTTTTTTTTAAATTGAAAAATACATGCTATCACTTTATCATGCATGTTTCTATTCAGACCTGCAAGCTCATCTTGTTATGTTTCAGCTGTTCTCTTTGACCTTCTTCAGAAAGCTATCATACTCAGTCACCTTCTCTGAATTACACTAATGAATTGTCTCTTGAAATTGTGTATTGGTGTGATTTGGGGGATTTTCAAAATCCCCCAAATCACACCAATACACAATTGGTTGTATGTGTATATGTAAAGTGGTTGTATGTTATATCACTGTAACACATACAACCACTCTAGTTCCTGCATTTAGCATCCTTTGAGCCTCTCAAGTTTTTGCATGTACATAAGGAATACATCAGAAGAGATTCAAAGGAGCTGTAGTCCATCAGAAGAGTCTTCAAAAATCAGTTCAACCTTTCAGAGATATCTTTCTCAAACAAAACCATTTACAAAGATGGACTGAATAAAGGGTTTGGTTCAAAATTCCAAGAAGGTTACCAAGTACAATTTATAATTGAAGAACACAAAATGGTCAAAACAACCAAGATGAGCATACTGATCTAAAAACAGAAATATATACAATGAGAATTCCTCATCTCAAAATTTTCAGCTTAAATTTACAGTTTCTTTTTTTAGATAATACTTAATCAAATTGTGTATGATCGATTTCAATAATGATCATTAATACAATTTCCAATTAGAAAAATAAAAAGAATCATGTTAAATAATGTTAATGGATACATTATTTAGGCATCATCATTTCCAAAGAGAAATGGCCATAAATTCTGATCAAAATTATACTTCATACATTAGCAGAATAATAAATGACTTTAGTTTATAAAACGAGGCTATAACTGTAAATAAACACTTTGTTAAGGACATATGTTAGAAAAAAGGAAAGTGCAGACAACAAATACTGAATTTCTAAATGGACCTTGGATTCATATTATTGATTATAGCATTTTTACAGACACTTTTTCTCATCTCAGTATATTTAAGCATTATAATCTAAACTTATTTATAAATGGAACTTTGTGTGTGTGTATCCATTACCTATTGACTCCAAAATGGCTAAACCAATTTTCTTGAAAATTTATACAGTTGTACTATAAGCGTCTGCGAGTGATCTTAGCTAGATTTTGTGTCGAGGTACCTCCGATAAATATCGAAAATCGATGATCAAAAAAATCAGGTTATAGAAGGAGTGGTCCGATTTTAATCGGATTTGATACACTCATAGACAAAGACATAAGGTTTCAAGGTTGCAGTTCTTACAATAGTGCAGAAAATCGATAATATATATATATAAAAGGCAAGATGTTTGTGTGCGTGTCTGTTTATCTGTCTGCATGTCCTTTATACAAATCCACAATTTTAATCCGATTCTCACCAAACTTTACACAAATATTCTTTAGGCTGAGTTGGAGCTCCAGGATCATGGATTAGTTTTAAAGCTTTCATTACACCCAAGCAACACCAGGCTATACTGCTAGTAAGTACATAAACATCACATCAGATGATGTAACAATATATTCATAATTAACAGCAGATTCTTTAAAAATAAACATTTATGAAAAGTAACGGTGTCAATTTTATTATAATTTTTTGTCAAATTTTTTAACTATAATAAGATTATTACAGATAAAACAGGAATGTTGAGTGGAATACTAGATGAGAACCTGATATTTTCAAAACAAATCATAAGTACAAAGAAAATTCTAATTTGCAGATTTTAGGTGACTTTATTTTATAACAATAAAACTTAGATTTTCTGATGGTTTTATGGGTTTCTGTAGGCTTCTAATCAATCTTCAAACCTTATTCTGACCAGATGACCAGAGATAATATAATCACAAAAGCCAGAATTATAAGGGAAATTTATTTTCTCTGTTGATCACTATCATTATGTATAGAGTGGATACGGGAGTCCACAATGAGTAGCAACAGTCTGTTTCATGCTTGAAAACAATATTCATGTCTGAAGATTGCATTCAAGCATAAAACAGGCTGTTGTCACTCAGTATTGATCCCCATAAGGATCAATACTGAGTGACAAAATATCAGGGATAAAAATATTTACATATCCTTATCTCTGATATTGAGCATTTTTGCCCCCAAAATACCCTCTTTATGTGCCATGTCCCCTCAGGACATTGGCGATCATGGTCCTCCACACTTTCCTGTTTCTTGTAGCTCTTAATAAACTTTGTTTTTCTGTTATTTCTCCTAAGCCCTGTTTGGTAATCCATTTACTCAAGCTCACTAAGTATGTTATACATTGTTTTCCTCTATATGTCCAGTAAGTATCAAATTTTCCAAGCTCTCCTTCCTCATTATGTTCCCCAGAAACCTCAACAGTATTTTTGATGTTAAGTAGGTTTCATTTTCGTTTCCATTTTTTCTAAAACTTCATTACTCCTCATATTATTCGGTTTACAATATCATCAGCATTCTTCTGTAGAACCACATTTGTTGTTTCAAATATTTTCATCTTTATAAAGAGATTGTCCAGTGCTCACTACCATCCAGAAAAACATATCATATAACAGTTTAGTACATTTTCTCTTTGTTTTTAGTAAAGTTTTTCTACATTTTAGTAATCTGCTGAGCTTTTGAGAATCTTCCTTGATGATCCCAGTACACTTTCGGGTCTCAGTGTCACATTTTTCCATCCTCTGTTAGAACACTTCCCAGATATCTAAATTTCAGCACTTGTTTGATTTTAGTATCTCTAATTTGCAATTCGCACTTTGGACTCATAATTTTGCTAACAACCATGCATCCTGTCTTCCCCCTAAATATGACATGCCTTAAAACAATATATAAAAATGGGTGTTGACTTCAATATCCATTTTTATATTTATATCAGCTCTATCCCTGATATCGAACACTTTAACCAATAAACATAACATACTTTAAAACAATATTTTATCATGTGTGTGCGTGTAAGCACATATAGATGATAGATTCTGAACATGGAATTGAGAATGCCTGGATACTTGATAGAACTGTACATCTACTTAATTGTCGTCCTCTTTAAAAATATGACACAAAAGAGAATGAAAATGGGAAAAATAAAACCTGATGGTTACTTTGTTACCATGAACAACAGAAATACTTGGACAATGTCCAAGACAGAAAATAGCAACTCAAGAACCACCTACCCTTTCCCTATTTCTTTGCCTATTTGGCACCACAACATGGTAAATGGAAGAAATAAATTTCTTACAAGAAAAAAAAATACAAAAACATAAAAAAACAGAAATATTAAGGGGTGGCAAGAGAAGTAGTAGATTTGTGAGACAAATATGATATCATCCCCCACCCAAATAGATAAGGAGTGTGGGGGGAAAAAATCTTATCAAAAACTAGCAAGGGTAACTGATGTTGCCTGGCTTAAAACATTAAAAATCAATCTTGAACTTTGATTAAATTTGTGAAGTTTACTTTTAACAAGCAAAAAATAGAATAAAGAAATAGAGTAGGATACACTGAAGCAAATTAATTTAACAGAAAACTGAAGATTGCATTTCCCCATTTTTTGTTGTCACAGTTCAAAGTATAAAATTAAATTTAGAATACTAGACACCAACCCTTAAATTTGATATAAGGACATTGCATATGCAATTATGTTACATTATATATTACATATAAGTAGGCCCAGGGCATCAAAAATGATAGCAAAATATTTATATCTATATGCCATCTAAAATGACGGCAACATACTCAAACTTTTTAGAATCATCACCCACTATTCTTGACCATAGCTTATGGTGATATACTCAAATTTACTGAGCAAAAACATAAAAGAATATAAAGAATATTTATCTGAATAAGTGAAAATTGATTTCCTTTTAATGATGACAAATGATAAATTGAAAGCATGACCAACCCTGATTTGTTAAGCTGGTCAAAACAACATACTAATAAAAACAGCCTGGCAATGAAAGCCCTAGTCTTGAACTATCTCAACAGATAGCATTTAGTCAAAGCTAATGCATAATTTTAGTATAACTTTTTATGACCCACCAGTGGGCCACAAGCCATAGTTTGGGAAACCGTGTACTATAGAGTATCTTACATTAAGATATAAGAAAAAAAAAAACAACATAATGCAAACTCCTGAGTGTGACAGGAGGGATGGAAATATATACACAAACACACACCCAACTGTTATTATTATGATAGAGAAGATATATATATATATTCTTCACTATTCAACAACATAATTATTGCAAGAAAATAATATGATGCTGTTAAAGAGCAAATACCCAGCAAGAGCTTTCATAACTAGCAGTAAAGAGAATAAGCTGCCTCTCTCTCTCCCCATGAGTGTCACAGGAGGATATCTATAGTCATACATACACACAACTGTCTTTATTATAACAGAGAGAAATAGTAGATTATATGTATAACTATTTGAACAAAAATTAATCCCTCATATTTCTAATTAAATATTTCATTAACACTGCAAAATTACATGAAATTTTTTTTTTTTTAACCACACAACATTCAGTGAATATTTTTAAATAACCAAACTTTTAAATGTTGCAAAAGATATAACAAATTGTTAATTTTCAATGCTAGATAAATAAAATCTAAACATTTCAATAAAAATTATTCCCTCAGTAAGACTCAGAAAAAAATATGTTAGATCAAAATATTCCAACTAAAATATTTTAGATAAAAGAGTATTTCAGTCGAAAATTAACAAATGTACTCAGATTGTAGTGAGCCTTGTTAATATTTAACTGAATGAATTTAACAGGTTTAAGATCTTGTTTTGAAGTCATTCAAATAAATTACAATTTTGAAAAAAATTTTTTAAAAATGACAATTCTACTCTAAAAGGAAGAAATAAATGAAATTTAAATTCAATTCTTCTTTAGATATGCTTATCTTAAAAATTAAATATTTTCAACAAACCAAGGGTTTAGATACATATATAGTTGAATGTATGGATTGAAATCCAACAAGGTGAGAGATAAATAAAAAACAAAGTAGGAAATGTGTCATACTCTAACATGTTTCACTTTTATTAAAGATTCTTCAGAGATCTGTTAAAGAAATTAAAAAATTTTTAAAGTTTTCATTTCTTGACTTTAAACAGATCTCTAAAGAAGCTTAATAAAAGTGAAACATGTTAGGTTACGACATTTCTTGATTTATTCTATCATATATATATATATATATGTGTGTGTGTGTGTGTGTGTGTAGTGCTGAGTTGTGATTGTCTTTGGCACCAAGATTGTTGTTTTTTTTTTCAGTAGTTTTACTGATAAAAGGTATTCTGGCAAGCAGGTTTTTTATCATAAAGTGCTTGATATTGGGGTGGAGATAGTGTTCATGTTTTGCGATTCAAAAATCACAAAACATCAATCTACACAGAAAAATACAAAAACAACACATCACGATCAAAATATATATGTAACTAGAAAGAAAATAACATTACTACCAAAATTATATGAAAAAAATAATAAAAAGAACAGAAATAGAAGAGAAACTAGCAATAATCAGCTTTAAAAACCAAAGTAAAATATCAAATAAAAAATGAAACAATGGGAAAATGTAGGCATGTGAACAAATATCTGCTTTACTACACAAATAACAATAAATAACAAAAACAAAGCAAATAAAAACAAATATACAAACACTCAATCATAACAAAATACAGAAAATGTAACAACCACACAAAGTCCACAAACACAAATATACAAAAGGACAAAGAAACACCCAAATATGATTAAAAAAAGAAAGAAACCCTTAAGCAGTCAGGCACACTAGCACAAAAAAGGTCAAACTAATAAGAGGTCAACCTAAACAAGAAGAAACTAAAAAAAAACATCAAGCAGACACCAACTCACACATATGTTAAAAGCAATGAATAAAGCATTAAAAAGAAATCAATCACCTGCACAATAAAAATAAATATAAAAAAAAAAATCAACCAATTGCAAGCAGGACTGCTTCCAGAAAATATCAAATTATACTAGGCTCCTTACAAATAGGAAAAGGGACAGGAACTCAACAGCAAAAGAAAAAAAAAACAGCTCTGATAAGTGAAGACATCATAACGGTTTTCTTAAAAGTTAGCATGAATCTGATCAGTTAAAGTGATAAATTCTATTCACTAAAACTATATAATTATGAATTTGATTTTTGGCAAAAATAATATTCACCTCCCCGCCACCAAAAAAAGTCAAATTAAAAGAGTGCTCAATACTGTTTTCAAAGAACAAAAAAGTAAACCAAATCAAGGGTTCTTCAGTGACTTTTTGTCTAAGAAGCCATTTTGGCAAAAACCACGGTTGCAAGAATGTCAGCGTTTTTATATATATATATATATATATATATATATATAGAGAGAGAGAGAGAGAGAGAGTTGCCTAACAATCTTAATTCATAACTTGGAAAAATCTCAAATCTTTGTGCAAAATAAATCACCACTAAACTAACCATTTTACTTCTATTCAGGATCAAGAGATTCTTTGTTCATTGCAATATGACATGACAGAGTTCAAAAGTTACTAAAAGGGAAGCCATCTTACCTTGAAATAGGATAAAAGAAGAAAGCATACATACATGAATGAATTTTCTGCTAGCATTGGCTTATATAAGTAGGTAAAAGAGAGAATCAGATTAGTGAATACAATCTATAAATACTAGTGTATATATATTTTGATCATTTCACCTGAAGCAAGTGAATGCAATCTTCAGACCTGAAGACTGCTTTCAAGCACGAAATGGACAGTTGCCACTTGGTGTCGACCTATTTTTAGGAAATGGTTTAAATCTGACATTACTAATTTACTTGTTTAAATGTTATTTTTAATGGATAAACATATCTGAGTAGATTCTTTGTTTTTAATATTATACAGTATATTTATTTACATCCACCAGCCTGAATATTCAAGAAATCTTGTTTGTTACATCCACATGTTAGAAAAATCGGGAAAAATTTATGTCCAAAAGCCCTATTTAGGAAATCCTAATCAAACAAAGCTTATGTAACCAAGTTGTCAAGATACACCAGATTTAATGATGGTTTCCCTAGAAGACACAGGTTCATATCCTGCCAAAAGACACTTATTTTTCAAACAATATTTCTCAAATGTTCAGGCTGGTAGATGTAAGTAAATAAAATATACTATTTAATAATAATAATAATAATAAAAGCATAGTATCTACTCAAATATGAGTATCCATTAAAATAACATTTAAACAAATTTTATATAAATATATAAAAATGGTGTAGCAAAAGTGCCTTCCATACAATGGTAAAACATGAGCTAAATGAAGACACCATTGCCTCTAATGCCTTACCATTATGTGGGAACTATTTCTATCACACTATATATATATATATATATATATATATATGAGTGGGGGTGGAGAGACAAATATGAATTTCATTCAGGTTTATTAAATTCACTTGTTGCTGATGCCCTTGAAAGGAGTGTGAATCTATTTCTTCTACCTCCCCAAACTATGGCTAAAATACCAAGGCAGACTGGGTCCTATAGCCTTGGGTGGCAACCAGTCTAGAAGGAAACTGAATTCAAACCAGATCCCCCTATCCTAAAAATGTGTATACATGCATCTGTTGACCACTTGCAAATCCAAATTCTCACTGAAACTACTTGCCTGTCTGAATAAATACAACCTCTGCTATGCACGATCGGCTTTTGATGAAATGTGGCATCAAAAAGGGCATAATGTTCCATAGGGAACCAGGAGAACTAACTACCTCAAGCAAAGACAATAAAGCCACTAAGATTCTAGGGGTCACCAAGTGAGAAAGAATATAAGAAAAATCTTCTGGGGAGAACGATAAAAGAACAGGAATTAAGATGACAAAAGATAAAGATTAACATTGTATTTAAATTTTTGAAAATCAACGTTGACTGGGAAGCAAGAAGCCAAAAGAGAATTCCACAAGTAAGAAGGTTGAGAGAAGAAATGGTTAGAACAAAAATTATGGTTATGTCTAGTCATTTCAACTGTAAAATATATATATATATATATATATATGTGTGTGTGTGTGTGTGTGTGTATACAGATAAACAATGAATACAAATTTTACAGGTAAAGTGGATACTTTTAAATCTTAAAATATCCAAACTAGGTGATAATATTCTGAGATGCTGAAAAGACTAAGACTGAAAATTTGTAATGAAAATAGCATTGTTTTACTTTTAAGAGTCCACTGAGATGCCTTAATCTATAAGATTTGCAGCTTATTTTTACAGTGCATATATGAAATTAAATAAGTTTATGCTAATATTGTAAAAATAGCCCACTATTAAAAAAAATATTAAATCTCAATTTTTAAGAAAATAAAGTGTTAATGATACTAGATATTTACACATATAAGTAAAATGTGTTATTATTACTCTTTCTTTAGCTGAAGAAAAACAACTGAATCACAAGTGAAAAAGGGATTTTCACATATAATTCTAAATTTAAAAGAAACTAGTAAATCACTGATTTTACACATATTTTAAAGTTTTTACATACAGAACTAAAGTCTTTTAGCAAATTCCTTACATTGGCACAAAAAACTAATTAAACATAAAAAGATTCATTTTATTTTCTTACGAAAAACATTGGTTTATTTGACAATCATTTAAAAATTAAACTCAAATGACAAAATGATTTGAATGAATTTAGATTTTTCGAACCAATAAAAAAATGTATTTTTTAAATACTGATAAAACCTATTCATGTTCAATCCCTAAACAAAAGATTCTATTTAAGGATTTAGTTTGGTACATCATAAGAGATTACTCAGATCAATAGCTATAAAATAAACCCTCATTTCTATAGGTATCATTACATCATTATACAATAAAAGCAAAAAAGACTCATAGTTTACGGACCCCACAAACAAATCTGACTATTAAAATTAATGTTCCTTTTCTCAAAATTATTTAAAAAAGAAAAAATACTTTAGTTGTCCGGTTATAAAAAATATTAAATGGAATACATATCCAGGAAAAAATTTTAAATTATAGACATAAATTGTGAAAAAAGAATTTAGTTCAACACAAAAATATATAACTAAAGTTTTAACAAATATTTAATAAGCTTAGTCTGGCACAAGTCCAACAACTTCAATAATGCATATTCAAAAATATTCAGCAATCAGCAGTAAGATTAAAAAAATATTCAGATTAACACATAATATAATATTTTGAAATTTTTCTATTATATTAAATATTGACAAATATTCATATCACCCTAAGCAAGGCATTTTACTGCCACTGTTTTGCAGGGGGGTTACATAGGAGGAAAGTTATGAAAAAGTGTGACAGGTTATAGGGAGTGTCATGAAGGGGGTAAGAGAAAGATGAGAATACTGATGAGAGTGGAGTGGACGAAGAAAAGAGCATGAGAGAGAGGATGCAGGTTAGCGAGATAGGAGATGATTGACTTTACATTTAAATTCTTGGCGATTGCAGCTGTCGGGGAAGCAAGTAAATGGAAAGGAATTCTACAGACAGGAAGAAAAAAAGCTGCTGAAGTAGAATTTGTATTTACATTTTATTGGTTTCACAGTAAAAGGGTGCAACCTAATTGCTAATCTTGTGGCTCGAGTAAATTCATATATAGGGTGCATCAGTGAGATAAGTTCATCAGAGCAGAAGCCGTGAAAGTACTTGTAGAAGAGACACAGGAAAGCCAAACTGGAGACACAGGAAAGCCAAACTGTGCCGGTGAGAAAGTGACTGTATCTGAGCTGCCAAGTCAGGATCGATCACTTTAGAGAGTCTTCGCTGGATTTTGTCAAGGACATTGAGGTGAATAGCAGGAGCACCTGACCAGATATTTCTTTTATCTAATAAAATTTTCATTGTTGCTAATATTAGTATGTATTAATTGTATGTAAAAGCAATAACATCAAATAAATTTTTAACCTCCATGAAAACAAAAAAAAAGGTCAACAGGTCAACAAATAAAAGATATTTTTCAGATTTAATTGTTTTAAATAATCTTTATAAAATATATTACCTCAATATTTAGTTTATATACAAGAAAATCTAATTTTAAAATTATTTAATATGCCCCATGATTAAATGAAAATTGTCATTACAATAAAGATTGATTTTAGAATGTAACATTTTGAAGAATAAATTTTAACACGACAATTGATTGATTATTCTTCAGATTTATAGACAATATAAAAATAAAAAATACATCAATCTAAAAAGAACTGTTCTAATTAAAATGTAAATAAAGAATCTTAAATTTTGATATACAGTTTTTCAATATTTAATATATACAGTATATTAATATTAAAGTTTGTTGTCTTTGACTATTTGCTGAAAACATATTAGATATGGCTTTCTCCAGCTTATTTTAAAATATGGTTTTCATTAGTTAAAACTATTACTTTTGAAATCATAATTCTTCAGTATTAACTCCAAAACAAAACATTTTTTTTTCCATAATCATGTCACCCCAAGCAAAGCAGTACCGCCACTGGTGCACAGGGGGGTTACATAAGTGGAGAGTGATGAGAAAAAGGAACAAGTTACAGAGGGTGTCAGAGAATGGGTAAGAGAAAGATGAGAACACTGGTGTGAAAAGAGCTGCATGAGAGTAGAGTAGACAGGGAAAAGAACATGATACAAGGGTTGTCAGGGAAAAGACGTGAGTCAAGGAGATAAGAGATGGCAGCTGACATTGCATTTAAAAATTTGGAGATTGTAGCTATCAGGGAAGCAAGTATATGGAAGGGAATTCAACAGGTGGGAAGTGCAAGAAAAGAAGCTGATAGAGTAGAAGTTGCAGTTACATTTGATTGGTTTCACAATAAAAGGGTGGGACATAGTTGCTAGTCTAGTTACTCAAGTAAATTCATGCAGAGGTGGCACCAGAGTGCTAAGCTGATCAGAGTAGAAGCTGTGAAAGTATTTGTGGAAGAGACAGAGGGAAGCCACATTACATCGATGAGAAAGTGACTGGAGTTGTACTACCAAGTCGGGATTATTACATTGCAGATTCTCCATTGGATCTTGTCAAGAACTTGGAGATGAATAGCAGGAGTAGCCAACCAGTATTCAGTGCATGGGCATATGGTAGATTTATATATATGCAAGATGCATTCAGACGAGAAAAGATATCCTAATAAATAGTAATTTCAAAAGAAAAATCCTTACACTCTAGTGTTCCAAGATAGTGGTTCTGAAAATGATTAATATATAATAACAAGATATATATTTTATACATCAAGAACAGTACTGGGGAAATTGTAAAACAAAATGGAAAAAGTCTCTCTGCAGAAAATGTCATATTTGTGCAGTTTGTCTTACAATTTCATCAAAGGTTGATATGAATGACTAATGATAAATAAAAGTTTTTTTTTTTTTTAATCATATCACCCCAAGCAAGGCAATAATGCCACTGATGCGCAGAGGGCTACGTAAGGGTAAAAAGAATGGAAAAGAGAAAGCCAGAAACCACATTGTAAACAGGAATCAATGGATGAGCCTCTTCACCTGTTCAATAGACGTGGGTGGAGTGTGAACCGGGCGATAGTTTAGTCTATCTACTCCAATTGAAAAAAAAAAAAATAGTAATAGTTCAATTGGAACTGATAGAATTTGAAAAAAAATAATGCTTCAATTAAATTACAAGAGACTTTAAATGAAAAGGATTCTCCACTAGCTACTTTTTTTATACATATGTTCACTATTTATTTGCTACCTGTGTGTATAATAAACTGTTAATGTAATCTTAATATGTTGGTTAGAAATTCAAAATAATGAAAAGTCTTTAAAAAAAAAAAAATATGCTACAGAAATACATATTTTCATTCATTGTAAGCAAAACGAAAATGTAGTGATGTCTGTGAAGATGGTTTAAAAGAGGATTATGTTAGCTAATAAAAGATAAGATTGACCTAGTAATCTCCAGGAAAGAAGGGAAAATAGAGACAAGCAGACTGAAGTAGATGGATATATTCTAGATGAATAGATAAATGTCTACTTGGTTAGAGAGGAGTACAGATGTAGAGACAGGCAGTGAGAAAAGGTAATATAAAGAAAAAGCTCAAATATTGATCTAAAGAACAATGTTTCAAATCAGCAAATATAAAATAAATAGAGAGAGGAGAGGGGGGGGGAATATGAAAAAGAGAAGCTAAGCTGATAAAACAAACATACAGAATCATTACATGAAATACACAAGGAAAGAATTGATTTTCAATAATATTTTGTAATTACAAATTAATTTATCATAATACACATATCTTTACAATGTCTATTTTGTGCAACAATAGTTAACAATTTACAACACTGCTGTTCAGCATTTTAACAGAGCAGATGTAGATTCCTGTTTTTGAAATAATTTTTCTTACTCTTGTAAACTTTGTCCAGTGTGAAAATTCACCATAAGGTCTTTCTAAAAGCATTAAAGCCCTCTTTTAAACAATCAGATGAAAGTCTAATGACAAATGCTAATTTTGATCAGATTCATTGACTTTGATTTTGAAAGAATTTTTTTTTTTTTTTTGTGAAAGATGTTGCTCACAAGTTTTACAGAGTACTGTGACAAAAGGCAGTTTATATTCTATTTATAAAATTTCAGATCTAATTGTATACAGGGTGAAATGGAAAAATTGTCTAAATTACGCAAAAATGAAAATAACACTCATATCCCATTTTAACAGATTCATTTACCAAAATGACACAAAAATATCTTGAAATACCAAAGAGCAAATTTATTCAATAAAATTGCCATTGATGTCAGCCATGGCCTCTAGACTACTTCAGAATCTCCTACATCTCTTCTGGATGGTCTCCTTGTTTAAGTTGGTAAAAATACTGCCATAATCCTTGTCTTCAGTTCATTTTTGATTTTATAAGTATTTTTGTTGTTCTCTCCTTCAATTGTACCTCATGCAAAATAATCAAAGGGGTTGTAGTCTGAGGAATTAAGTGACCAGATGTCAAGGCTGATGTCATTGCAAAAAATGTCTGGCAGTCATTACTGAGTTCTCTTGCTTGTGTGGCATGTGCAGAGTCCTGTTGCTAGATACGGAGTCTTCCAGCAACCCAGGGTAGCACTACCTCCTCAAGACACTTGATGTTGGTCTCAATGTTGAGTCTGATGCTCTGTGGGAAAATGAATGGAGGTATGATGTCGACATTACTAGTGATCACCTCAAACACATTTGTAATCACCATTAAACTTATATAACTCTTTTGAAATCATTTGCACTGTCCTCAGATTGCCACCCAAACACTCTGAAAATGTTGCATTGGAGCTTCCAATATGAATGCCAAGCAGTACAGCATGCCATTTCCAAACTTCTGGTGGAGTGAATTGCATCATGGTGTTCTTTTTTCACAGATGGTGCCCAACTGACCCTACTATACTGTGAAGTCAACAAAATCAAAAACAATACACATGCACAAAATTAAAAATATATAATGGCGACAATTTACTCATCACACTCTGTAGATAACAAGTAAACAAATGGCAAAGAAAATGATATTTCTATGTTCATGAAGATCACACAATTTGTGTACTTGAAAAATTAGCCAATGTCAATATGATATAATGGACATGTAAAAGAAAATCTTCAACTTGTATAAGGATTTACATCTTCCTGGTGTACAATAATATTGTTAAAATTGTACATAGCAGCTAATTCTCAGATCTGTGTTGGAAACAAAATCAATGAGTTTGAGTTTTGTTTAACAGCATATCTACCTCTGTGGGTTATTTAATGTCAAAAAGGTATGGTTTTAAGGTATTTTTTTAATGTTCAGTTATAGTGATAAGGTTGATTTAGTCAGATTTTGATGAAAAATTTACTTTTTTATTTTAGAAAACTGAAGATGTTTTCTAGTTTTGTATTAAAAATGTATAGCTAGTAATAATTTTTTTCCTTCAAAAATATATTATGGCAATTTTTTTTTTTTTTTCCTTCAAAAATGTGTTATGGTAATCATTTTTTCTTCAAAATTGTATTGTTGGTAATATTTTTCCTTCAAAAATGTATATTTTTCTATAAAGTCTATTTTCACATATATAATTCTATAAAAGTGTATTTTTATACTTTCATAGTATGTTGACCTCAGTTTGGGGGTTAACTATTTGCCCATAGCTGGGACCCTAACAGGTGCTACCACTCCGGATCAGGGTGGACCTAGAAACAACAGCAATTAAGAGGTGATTCCATGCTCCTCACAACCTCCCAATCAGAGACCTTGCTGCTGTCATACCCAGGACCAAACTCAATGAAGCAATCTCTAAAGATTTCTATGTCACAGATACAATAAGCAACATAAAAATTAGAAACATTCATTAGTGAAGAGTATAATTCTCAAATAGATTATCTTTCAATTAAATTAAAGAAAAATCATCAGTAAATATAACTCTTTATGCCCTGATTCCTATATTATTAAGAAGTCATCTCAATGACCTTTTAAGATTAACAATTAGAAGTTGCATAGAAAATAAAAGCTGACACTAATGTCAACATTTTTATCACCTCCACCATAAACATCATTCAGTCAGTAGAGTGCCATACATGATACTCGCTTGGGCGATCATGTCTCGAAAGAGACATGACTGACTGGGCAGAAGATTATCCCACAGTAGGTTGCCATTGCTTTCTGCGGTAGACTGGTTGCCGACCAAGGCTATAGAATCCAATCTGTCCTGTTATTTAACCCATAATTGGAAGGAATAGGCAGATTAATACCTTTCCCAGGGTATTTGCACGTAAGTGAATGCAATGAATTCAGCTGGAATTCGAACTCGGCTCCCCGATTTCTCGTTCTGAGCCAATATCCAATGCACCACAACGCACACCCTTTAGTAGGTTGAAAAATAAACTTATATAGTACCCTCAAATATTAAAGAATAAAAGATTGAAATTTGTATAAATCAAAAGATAAAGAAAAAATAACTGTTACAAAAAACAAAAAAAAATTTTAGTGTCAAAAATTAGAGGGCAAAATTATAAATACATGTGTAAATGAAACTACTAATATTATTAACTTAAAAAAAAATTAAGTTGTGTATAGGCCACGGCTTAGTTACTTCAATCACAGGATTAATTAGTTATATTGTTCAGGTGTGATTTTATTTCATTCTCACAAATATCAGTCACTGTCTTCAGTTCCTTGCCCTAACATTATCACCAATGATCTTCCAAAGATTGATTCATTTATTTTTTTATCAACCCTTTGTGGGTTATTTAAAGCTGAAACACTTTGAATTATAAGTGGTTGCTTATAAAACCCAGTGTTCCCAATTGGTCTATCTAAGGAGGAGAACTTGTATAGGTTATATAATATTTAAAAATAGTTCTAATTCAACAAAAGAATGGGTGGGTTGAGTAAATATTAATAGCTTGGTGCTGGATTCTAAGTCAGCACACATGAATTTAACCTACTTTTTTAAAATATAGCTAACATTAATTACAGTAACCCTTTTTGATCATGACTGTTGAAAAACTCAAACGTGGATCAGTGAGATAAAGATATTGCAAATCTTTTCACAGTTTAAATAAGAATTACTGAATTCTGAGCTGCTACCCATTAGACCACCCACACATCCATGATCTTCCAAAAATTGTCAATGAGAGTGAGATTTGAACTTAAAGCATACCATGACTTAACCTTGATTTTTTCAAATTTGAAGACACATCTTACTGTTTTTGCAGTGTGACAAGCGGTGCTATCTTGTATAAAGATGGATTTTGTTATGGAAGATGCTCTCATAGAAGAAAAAACAATGTTCAATAATATTTTTACCTACTGCAGCATTTACTTCGTCATGTAAATAAATAGATAAACACTAGCCCCAAAGGACATCTTCACACCAACATGTTACTACCTCCAAATTAAGTTGTACTCAGTCAAGTGCCATATGTGATACACACTTGGGTGATCATGTCCGTTTCGATCCATGACTGGCTAGGCAGAAGATTTTCCTGAAGTAAATGGCAATTTCTTTGTGGTAGACTAGTTACCAACAAAGGCTGTAGAACCTAATTACTCCTGCTATTCAACCCATAGCTGGAGAGAGAAGAGATGGATTAATACATTTCCTTAGAGTATTTGTGCATAAGTGGAATTCGAACTCAACTTTTCGATTTCTCACTCTAAATTAATATCCATTGTGCCTCAGCACATAACTGTACCCCACCCATATATTTAGGGAGCAATCTCTCACTTTTGAACTGACACTGCCAATGAACACTTTAGACCAATTTTCATTGGTCCAGACATCATGCACATTTACAAAAGCTAGCTTAGCTTTATTTATTCTTCTTGATAATGATTTGATGGCAGAAGAGAATGTGCATGAAGCCCTGTACAAACATGACATTTTCTACCTTGAGACTTCCATACCAAGTTCTTTGGTTATCTGATGTGCAATGCCCACTTTTGTAAGAATAGTCTACTAGGGAGAGAATCTGAATCAGGTTATTCTGCAGGGTGGCTGCTTTATATGGCCACCCTGGTATCTTAGGTGGCTTAAAGAATCAGAAGTATAAGAAAACATTTTACATTTTAGAAATCAACACTTAAAACTTAACTTCTTTTGCAATAGAAAAAAAATGATCATCTTTAGTTTTTAATGTGACAATCCAAATGCCAAAGTTACATAATTTTAAAATGGCTTATCGGGGCCACTTCAAAAACAATGATGCAAATGTATAAGGAATATTTATTTACATTGCACTGCTGCCAGATTTCATTAAGAGCTGATATGATTATATATATAATTGCTGATACCTCTTGATTATTGGACGAAATGATAGCTGGAGCGTGCATCTATGAAACTCTGAAGTCAGGATGCTGAAGGTAACACCAATCAGCTAAATGACTAACTTTATATTTATTAATTCTTTCTTTCTCAAAAACATACACACACACACATATATATATATCTCCAAATGAATAAGGAACAAAGAAAATAATAGCATCGTTCAAAAAATTAATTTAAAACAGTGCTCAATATAAAAATAGAGCAATGAATATTTATTATTACTTTAGAACATGTAGTTTGTACATGTTCTAAAGTAATGATAGATAGATAGATAGATAGATAGATAGATAGATAGATAGATAGAAATTACCTATAAATATAAATTACAATATTTGTTCTCTAATTTTGGACATTTTTTTTTAAAGAACAAATAGTTTTTTGTTCTATAACTTTCTATATTAATTTGAAAGTTTTTATTTTTTAAGAATCTTTACTGTAATTTTTTATGATTGCATCTATAGAAGTGGAAATTATGAAATATTCATTTTGTAATATTGGGTACTTCTGTATATTAGACATTTTCAAAAATTATTCAATAGTTTTTGAAATAATGTATTTTTAATGGCTTCAGTGAAATTCCTTCAAAAATATGAAAGTTAAAAACATTTAAAATATACAAGGGATGCTCCAGAAGTAATACCTATTTATTTTCACAAAAAACTAAAACAAATACTGAGAGCACAATAACACAAATTAAATACAGCAGGTTTTCAGTGACAACGATATTTCCAGATAGTCACTAGTGATAAAAAAGATCCCTGCATGCCAATCTCATAAAACATGGTTTATACCAAACATCACTGTTGCCACCTGAAATGCACTGCCCACCACCTAACAGTGTTTAGATACAATTATTCCAACATGGAAGAATTAAACAATAAATTTCTGTTTCATATACACTTTCCTGTCAGATGTCATTTTGCCACAAGTAACTGACCAAAAGAGTTAATCTCTACTGCTATATTAATAACATCTGTCTCTAACATGGACCAATATAATAAAATAAGATGCATTACTTTCGGAGCAACCCACATATTTAAGATTAAAGTTCTCAGTTCAATACATCAGGAATTTAAGAACCTGGATAAAAACTAATTTTGTTCAACTATCTAGATTGTTTTAATTAAAACTGCTGCTCAATGATCTGATTTCTTATAAATAAAAGTACTATAAAAGCATATTAAATTTTTGACTAGATGTAAGCAAACCTAGCAAATGAGAATATTTTTAAAGTGTAATTTCTGATAGAAAACAGTAACATTTGAGTGTCAAACAGACTAACTGAAAACTCTTCTATAAATATTTTCACAGCTTCTGCTTCAATGAGCTTAGCTCCCTGGTGCCCCCCCCCACTTGAATTTACTCAAGCTACTAGACTGGCAACTAGGTCCCGCGCATTTACAGCGGAAAGAATTAAATGTAACCGCAACTGCTACTCCCTCAGTTTCTTTTCTCACACTTCCCACCTGTGGAACTCTCTTCCATATACTTGCTTCCTCGATAGCTACAATCTCCAAGAGTTTAAATGCAACGTCAATTGCCATCTCTTATCTTCTTGACTCCCATCTATTCCCCAACACTCCTTATATCTTGTTCTCTCTTTACACTCTAATCTCATGCAGCTCTCTTCACACCAGTGTTTCTATCCTTTGACACCCCACCATGACCTGTTCCTCTTTCTCTTCACTCTCCTCTTGTGTAACGCCCTGCGTACCAGTGGCAGTACTGCCTTGCTTGGAGTAAAACAATTATGAAAATAATAAAAGGAATAGCTAGAATCTTTTATATTTATTTCATCATTTTCAGTAAAGAAGTGTTTTGTCCTAGAATGCTCCCAGTCTAAATTAAAGACTGTGTAGAAATTTCCTGAATATTTGATAAAATGATTGCTTATAAATAAGAGTGTTCCAGGCTGTCTATTTGAAACTCAAATGTAAGCAAAATCAACTGTGAAAAGATGAAGTGCATATAGAAAATTACTTCAGACATGATCTAAATTTCTTTTCGTAATAGAGTGGAAAACCAAGAAAGTATTCAGAAACATTCTCATAATAGAAAGCATTAAATAAGACATCAAATACAAAAAATGTAAAAAATAAAAACTTGAACAAATCTATAGCATAACATTAATATAAATTATCCTGTGCCTGGATTAAACTTATATTGTGACATTAACAAAGACAATTGCCATCTCAGCATTTACTTTTTCAAGCATTCCTTTCAAAGAAAAGGGGTGTAATTATTTTTTTAATTCTTTTGCTTTCATTGTTCAGCAATTGGCTACAATTTTAACAAAAAATGTATTTCTAATAAGTGTTTATCAATAAATTCAAATTACTATCTATATTATTTTACAAAATGCTACTTGAAATATCCACATATATAAAATTAAAGTTAAATGTTTTTTCTCTTATTGAAAGGAAGATTTCTTAGACATTATTACATAAGCATGCAAAGACTTAATCTAATCATGCAACATCAATGCTTATATCAAAGCATCTATATTCTCTTGTGTATATGAACATGACATCAAAGCAGGCTTTCTACACAATCCAAAGTAAAATTCAGTGTATTTGGCAGCCAGACCATATTCAAGATACATCAGTTTGAATGTAAATATTTTCAAAGAATAGTTGACAACTGAAACTGGAAAGTTTAAACAAGTAATTAAAAATATATATTACTTACAAACAGTATCAGTTTCATCGATAATTTCTGATTGAATGAGTTCTTCGATGACATCTTCCATTGTGATAACTCCAAGCGTTTCATAGTAAGGATCTCCATCTCCTTCATTGTTCACTCGTCTAACAATAGCCATATGGGAATGCCCTGCACCAAGGATAAACAGAAAATTGCATTACAATTTTAATTGAAAAGTCAATTACATTCGGTTACAAAACTTTTTATTGATGCACATGCCTTATTTTTTTTCTTTTTTTACTGCAGATTTTAAAAACAGACAAATAGAATGGCATAAACTATTGTTACAACCAAATTTCTGCAACATAAAATTTAAAAAGTAAAAAAACAAAAAAAAAAGTAAAAAAAAGAAAAAAAAAGTAAAAAAAGAAAAAAAAAGTAAAAAAACAAAAAAAAAACAAGGAATGTTTAGCGTGGAATGGCAAAAGTTTATCACTGATAGTAGATGGTTTCTTTCACAGGGGCAAATACATGGATATAGAAAAATAACCAATGGAGCCAAGCAACAAACACCATTATTAAAATATAATAAAAAGCAAAAATAATACAAGGAAACATGTTTGTGTGCAATGAATGCAATATGAGTGCAAAAAAAAAAAAAAAAAAATTAAAATAAAAACTCTTGGTCCAATGTCTGAAATCACAAATATACTTTTCTTTTTCTCCCTCTCTCTCTCTCTCTCTATATATATATATATATATACATATTTTACATTTTTCTTTTCTCTTCCTTACTTTCTTTATCACACACATAGAGTGTCATTTAGCTACAAGTTTGGATTTCTAAAAGTTGTAATCTTTTGTTGGCAAGTGATGATCATTTCTTCTTCACAATTTGACAGTATAAATGTTATCTTTCCAATGTTAAAATTCAACATCGAGTTGAAAATGTTTTCAGTTTTTCTTAATTAGTAAAATCATACATGCCTTTATATTGAGTGGTAACAATTGGTGATTCACCATTGCGTTTTGGTTTGTGACTATTTAACCAATCAAATAAATGTTCATTTGCATCATGGGATTAATGTGGATAAGTTGGATAAAATATTTGCCTACTTCATTTTGCAACCTCTAAATCTGTTGGTGACGTGAAAAAGGAGTCTTCATCCCTGAAGGTTTTCAAGCCAACTTAACTTTTAATATATGAGTTGAATATACAATTCTGTCTCTACTAAACAATCTCCTAATTTCATGATATCATGAGAAGGAGCCTTTATCACTTGAGATATGCAGTCCAATTGATTAAAACAAATTTCTCTCGCATAATTCTTCATGTGACTCCATATGTGCAATGTGCTATTTTAACCATCAGCTCACCATGGTTCCATGAATCATTATTTAACTTTACATGCATTAAATTAACTGTTGATTTTGTAAGGCTATCAGAGAAAGGGAGAGTAGCTATCAATGTTAGAGAGAAAAAGAAAGTGAAAGACAGTGTGTACTTTTAATGTTGTGGGGGTTAAGAGTGAATACATGGTAACATAACACTATAAAATATTTTATAAGGCTAGATACATTTCATTTAGAGATGCCTCAAGTGCTAAGTAATCACCTTGGTTCCTTCTTGAAGAAGTGAAGCCTGAGGTAGGGATGGCCCCAAGGCTCTGATTATGTTCATTGTTGACCTCCCGCTATACAAGGTAAGGTGGATATGGTTGGTTTCAAATGATGGATAGGAGAAGATCAAGAACCAAAACCTCAAATTGAAAAGTTAAAATGGCAAAATAAGTTGCAACTTGTAAAACCTGAATCTTTAAGCCAGTAATGTATAAATGCTCCTTCAGAGAAAAAGGCTCTTGAAACCTCTCAAAATTGTTCTTTCCTTTATTAACATGAAACATGTTTCCATTTAAAATATAGAAAATATAAATGTAGGAAAAAATTATAAAATGCTTAAAATCAACACAAAAATATATAAGCAGTATGTTTTAAAAACTGATTTTTTAACTATGTTCCCAAGTGTTAATTTATTGAAAAATATACAGAAGCTTTCTGTTACTTATTTGGATTTTATTCCATGACTTAGCCATGGTGCATGAGTTAAAAATCAATATGTGTTCATGTACTAAGGGCCATCATCCACAGATATTAGCTCTCCTTTGAGAAGAAACCAAGGGCATTACCTGACACCTGAGAGTACTTGAACAATTTTTATCTCCAGTTCACATACATGTGAGCTACCAACTGACTTTAAACACAACTTTTTGTCACATTCCACTCAAGAGAGCATGCAGATAAATGCCCTTAGTATATTTAAAACTTCAGAGAATCAAAACTTAACCTCTTCTGGAATTTAGATTTGTATAAACATAGAAAAATGTCAGCGTGATAATTAAAAGCAAGAAAACTGTAGGAAAGCATAAAAGAGACAAAAAGAAAAAAAAAGAATAATGAAAGGAGGATGATATGGTAGGAAATAGAATAAACAATTAGAAACTTACACCAGATCAAAAGAGTCTCACATAGAGAAAGAAATATTTGTAAATAATTTTAGCACTAACATGCAGTGAACCACTGTTATATTGACAACTGCCAAGAATGTATCAGCAATTCTTGTACAAAGAGAATAGATAGTTAAAAGAATAAAGTGAAAAGACTATAGCAGAACATCAGTCAAAATATAGAAAAATTCAAACCACTGTCATATTTATTAGCAAATAATTATTTACTAACAAAGCCTATATCATAACAATATCACCATTTGATATAAAATGATACAAGAGAATTAGAAGCTGAAAAAAATTAAAGTATTAAAATGGTGAGCATTTTAGAGTTATAAATTCATTAACCCAACAAACATTTTACAAATAGTTTTGTGGGCATTTTTTTTTCATTAGGTTAACAAGCTAATCTATTTAAAAAATAAAAAAGATTTACTAGGACAAATATAGTAAGCAAATCACACCAGGAAATAAGAGATGGTTTGAATCAAATTTGATATCAGTAAGGAACCTTTTATCAAACTGAAGTTGGTTTGGAGTGACCTCAATATATACTGGACTCATCCTAAAATATACTAAAGTAAATTTTACACACACTGTCACAGCAGAGCATGAGAGAAGCCAAGTGAATCAGAGTGTTTTACCTTATAGCCACTGGGTAGAGACTAAAGTCTAACAATGTCAGTGGCCACCTCTGTAAAGAGGTGTTTGACCCAGATGAGAACATGTGGGTAACCAACCAGATGACAGAAAGACACCCCACCCAAAAGAAAACAGACAGAGTCTCTCTCACATCCTCACAAGAAGATCCATATTTGGCCAAAGGCCCCAAAACCACAAACACTCCCTCACCTATAATAACTGCCAAAGTCCAGAGGTAAATAATTTTACATATTAGAGAGTTAGCCTTGTTTAAATTAGTCATTACAATAATAGCATTGTACAAGCATTAGTATTATTGGTTTCAGATACAAGACTAACTGATGTGTATATGACATACTAAAGTTTAGATTACCAATGCCACTTTTGAACAAAATGATGTAAGAACACTGGTTACTTATCAAGTGTACTGTACAAAGCAAGGCTTATTGGGCCCAATTAACTATAAACAGTAGTTTCAAAGCCTTTGAGGCATTGTTTTGGTTCAGAATTCATTGATAATTCCATAAAAACAGAATCTATTGATGATAAAATCTTTAAAGAGAGAAAAAATTATCTATTTGCATATGGGAAAATAACTGATAAAAAAATATCCGATGAATTTAAGGTGGAATATGTGAACACCAGTTGTATGTTTAAATTTTTATTTTGTTGCCAACGTTTCATTTAATAGTTGTTTTATATCCTCATTGAACAAAATGTTGGCAACAGAATGAAAATTTAACATCTATCTAGTTTTCAAATATTCCATTTTACATAAATGTGTGCATGTCTCCAAGTCTGTCAGACATGGTAATTACTGAGCCTTATCCTACCTTGCTGATTCATGTGCTGGCAGGAGATTTGAATTTTGAGTTCTGAGACTGGCTGATATTTACAAACTTATATTTAATTAGAAATTAACAACTTAATCTAATTATAGCTTTACATAGCATATTTATATTGCAGAACATATCAGTTTTATCCAGTAAATTCCAAATGTTATAAATAGGAGTGATAGGGCAATATTAGTTTTTTTTAAATTACTGCCAAGTTATTTAACAATGGCGATTATACTATAATTAAGGTTCAATAAGATGCTGCAAATAATTTTGAGAAAAATCATTCAAAAGTTATGGATTATTGATCTCATTCTATACGTAGCTTTTGTTCTGCTAATTTATTCTATAGTCTTTTTTGTGTGTGCAATCTGTAAAGAAAGACAAAGGTTGTTCTTTAAGGAATGATGACTGGATCAGTTCATTCTATATTTTTCTATAAGAAGGAATTCTTTCCAATTCTTTTCTCGAGTAACAAAAAATCCACAATGGCTTTAAATTATACACTTAGCCATTAGGTTAATTTTTGCCACTTCTTTCAAGTTTCTCTTCCTCCAGTAATGTTTCTTATTAGGGCTTCAACTCAGAAAAGATAATGTCTATACAGATATGCTCTAGCATACCAAACCATCCTAGCGCCTCTTTGGATATGGCTTCCTGATGCTCTTCAAATCTAACTTAAAAGACAGCCAATTTCTTCCTTATATTCTTCTCCACACTTGCATGAGATGTCATAAATTCTTTTGTCAGCAACCAAAGGTAAGGTTGCAAAGAGTAGTTGTGCTTTTGAAAACCACTCTGATGTGTTGCTTTTGATAGCACAACTATTTTTCACCCCCTTATATCATAAACTCTAATTGATTTGGTTGAATTCTATTTTACGCTTTATTTTATTTATAAGCTGTTTTTCTGGAATATTACTGTTGAAATTTAATGTCTCTTGTTTTGTTTTGTTTTTTTAATTACACTACAAGATACAAAGATAGTAAAGTGAATTTTTCAAGTTTCACAAATTACCAAATTTGTTTTAAAATTGTGTAAAATTGTTTCCCTTCAATAACTAATACATTATACTTTTACATGTTAAGAAAGGTAAAAATTCTACTCATATGCAAAAAGATTTTTGAACTTCTTGGTAAAGGTACTGTGAATAATCAAGCATGATAAAAGTAAATGGTCACTTTTTTCTATTGCATTATTGTGATAAGATTTCTATGCATCTAGTCAGCACCCACTCACATTGAGTCTCCCCTTATTCCTTTTCTCCGAGCCTACTTTTTATGAGTCATGAGCAGTAGTCACAGAGTAATGTGGATGTTGGACATGGCTAGAAGAGTCTGGCTTTCCTGACACCACATTGCAGAACTTTTTCATGTTGACAGTTGGACTCAAATGTTTCAGTTCCCTCTTTCTGCCAGGAAGCCCAATTTGCAGCAATGATTTCCCATGTCTCAAAGTTTATACTCATTCTATTTTTGTTTTTGTTTTTTTTTTAAATCAGTAAGATTTACTTCATTTAGTACTGGGGTAATAAAAAAAATGTATACTGGATAGGTTTATGAATTTATTTTTAATACTAGGTATTAGTATTAAAAATAATGAGCTAATTTAAATTTGAACATTATACTGCAAAAGCCATTTGTAACACGATTTGAAACTGATACATCAAAAGTTTCAAATATTTTGGCAGCAGTGCTAAAGAGTAATTGCTTCAGGATAATCTCCAAAGTCACACAGCAAAAGCCAATACAGTTAGACATCAAGATCCTATCCAATTCTCCCAGAACAACAGACTTATTTCCCTGCAGATTCCAACTCTTCCTGAACTTTAGATGCATATATGCACAAAGTGTACTCCAATACAGGCCAGATCAAAAACGCCTTTTAACAGTTGACTTCTGTAACTCCAATTTTTATCAAAGATGAAACAAATTCACTGCTAGAAGCAGTGTGCCAACTCTTATAGTTCTTACCTTGTATAATAAAATTGTATTTGAAATTTTTCAAGTTTATAGTTTGAAATGACCACTTATTTTGCTCTAACCTGAATGTTTGCAATATTTTATAATGAAGGTTTCTCACTGAATGATAACCCCAGTCAAATAGAAATTGATAATGATCAAATCAAGACATGAGAAAAAAAAGTAACTGTACAACACAAGAAATACCAAAATGAAGTCTTTAAGATCATTTATACTAACTTGGTTATGTTAGTCTTTTTGATTTGTGATTTCCATATAAGCAAAAAGAAATCTACTGAACTATATTTCCATACCAAAAGAGTGATCTGTTTTTAAAAAACATTATAGCAGTTGATGAAAAGTGAATACTTTACAATATGAAATGCAAGATTATCATGTAAAATAAACCACATCTACCTGTATCAAAGACTGAATTTAATACAGAAAAGAATCTTACCCTGGAGAATCAAATGATTGATTCAACTAGTTAATGATCCCAATTACACCAACCAAAGACAACAAAAGTCTCCAGAATTGCTTCTCAGATGGTTGTAATATTTCATCAGAATAATGTTTCTTTAATGACCAAGTAAAAATTGCTACAGCTTAGTTGGAAAGCTTTTACTCATCTAACATATTCACCATTTATTGTACCTTCAGATCAACATTTATTTTTCTCTTTACTACAGAACTCTTAAGGAAAAAAGTCAACTCATAGCAGTTCTCTGTTGACAAAGCTAAAAGATTTCTGTAAGGATAAAATTATGAAATTGATAACTGGCAGAAGATAGTGGAATGAAATAGTAAATATGTTTAATAATGTCAAAAGGAAAAACAAGACAAAAAAGAAAAGTCTTTTTCTATTAAGCCAAGCAAGTATTTAGAACAATTGAATAGAAGATCAAATTTTTTAAACTTCATTTTTAAAAGAGAAGTTCATCACTGCTTAAAAAAATGAGAATTTAAGTCGGTTACTATTAAAATTCTGAAACAGAAAGAACATATCTATCTTTAGTTACAAGAAAGTTTTAATCAAATTGGTATAATTTTGAAATGGCTGATAGTTAATACGGTAATTTATTTTTTTAAATGTACAATCCAAAACAAATTTTTTTTTCTTTTTCTCTCTTATTATCCCTCCCAACCCTGTGATCTTACATTCATTCTTGTCTCTGGTATAGGAAGAACTGTTTTGGAGAGCACATTTGGAGTGAGAATCTTGCCAAGTATTCATCTCATGTTCTAAAAGTAAGCAACTATGTACAAAAGGATACTATGTGAAGTATTTCTGGTCAGCATTTCTTCAGATGCGTCCAAGAAAAAAAACTAGAATAGATTCTGAAAACTGACATGATGCTCTAAATATAACCAGAATTTAAAATAAAATTCAATATAAAACATGTTACAAATTCTAAAATATAATTCAGTTTGTAACCTTTAATTGATATTTCCCACCCCATTTTTTTTTTAAATAACCTTATTGTGTATGTGTGTGTGTGTGTGTGTGTGTGTGTATAATAATCCTTACTTTTCTGATGACGATCAAGGGACCATTACAATGTCTCACTGTAAAAAAGTAAAAGCAAATACAGTTTGTCTAAATTGCTTCAACTGAGAGACACTGGCATGAACATAAAGCAATAAAAGCTAAATAATGGCCTTAACACTGTAATAGAGCTAAGTGACTACTTCTTGATTGCAGTCTGATCTTTTTGCTTGTTCAAATTGACAGAGTTCTAATCTATAATTGTTTCCAAAACGTATGTTAAACATTTTCTGTATAGCTAAGCCTAAAAAAATAAAAATAAAAGTTGCTTGAATTTCAGAAAAGAAAAGAAAACAGATATTCTAAAATCTAATATAACCTAAAAGAGTTCAAAGATATTGTATTACTAAAATAATCAGTTAATTAGATATTTGATAAAAAAAAAAAATCACTATTCTGATTGGGTACACAGTCTCAAGTTGAAAATCAGAACTTCAGTCAGTAATATCCAATCTATTATAGGATAATGTTATGCTTTTTTTGAGTAACATAGAAAGGATTTCATAGTCACTTTTTGAAAATAGAGTAAAGGAAAAATATCAATTGAATAGTGAAATATTTTCTTAAAGAATTACATAATTCGGTATCATGAATTTTACAAGAATATATCACCTGCTAGTGTAATGGAAAGACTTTTTCATGGCTGCTTCAAATGAGAGAAGAGTTTAACATTGTGTTACACACACACACACACAGAGGGTATATCAAAAATACATTTAATTTGGGAGACAGGTTTTGCCAATCAAAATAAAACAGCAACAAAAGTCTATATAATATATCCCCAAAATTACATCACTGAACCTCAAGATAGCAACTCATAACAATTATTCAAAATGTCATCCCCATGCTTCTACAGATGTATGCACCTGGCGGACTCTTTCAAATACTCCCACATGGTATCGAATGGTTTCACAGCCCCCCTCCCATGGCATGCTGAGTAAGGGTCTCTGCATTATTAATGTCTTCTGCATAAACCCAATTGTTTTAGGTGGTCCCATAGATAAAAATCCAACTTGAGATTGGAGTAACGTGCAGGCATGGAACTAGTGCTCCCCTACCTATTTATCTTTCTTGGTAGATGTCAGTCAGTGCATCACTAATAATGTGACTAAAATGTGTCATTATGCATGAACCATGAGCATCTTCGTATTAGCAAGTGGTACATTCTCTAGCAGGTCTGGATGTGTGTTTGAAATAAAGTCTCTGTAGACAGCTTCAGTAAGACGTGCTGTGAGAACATATGAACCAACCAGACAGTCAACTACAATTCCAGCGCGCACATTAATCATGAACTGATGCTGGCGTCTATCCTGTATCATACCATGGGGATTCTGATTTGCCTACAAATTTTGGTTGTGTAAATTTGTTTTTCCAAACAAGGGTATTTTTCATGATCAGGTGTATAAGTAGATCTCAGTCTTTCACGATCCATCAGTTGTAGTGCCAATGATCCTCTATCAGCAATGCGATGATAAACAGCAGTTTGGTCTGAAAATGCAATCTGATAGAGCTATGCAGAATTGCATCCATTACCATTTGTGCAGCCATATATAAAACTCATATCTGCCTGCTCACAATATATCCTGCTATTGTTTAATGAAACACTTCTCAATTAACTCACTATTACACACATTAAACACTGAAGACAGATTAGCCACAAATGTACCCAAATAACAAATGTAACCTAGTCTACCATAAACTTTCTTTAAACTTAATAACCTTAAAAAAAACGAAAAAAAACAAAACATTTGCAGACATATGTTTCTATGAACTTTTGTCCTTGTTATGGTGCGAGGAACCCACCTCCAAAGTCTATAAAAGTATTTTTGATAAACTTATGTGTGCGTGCATGTCATCTCTTTTCAGAATGTAGGATAAGCATGAATCCACAGATACTCTCTTTATACTGGACTTGTTTCCAGTATAAGGAATTTCATTTCCAAGTTTTAAAATTCAGAATTTTCCTTCTCTTAAAATGGTTGCTGCCCAAGGCAAGAGAGACATCTATCCTACTACTTAACTGGAGGGGGGAGGGAGGCTTTTAAAAAGAAGTCTTGCTTGAAGCCAAGCATTAACTTGTGATACTACAGTCATGCATGCCACAGTTTTAATAATGGGAAATCTACAGGTTAATTTATTTTATTATTTACATTGTTCAGATTGTTGTCCTCATCTTTATTATCATATTCACAATGTTTCAGATGCTCTCAATATAAATAATGTAAATACATCTCAGAGATGTAGACAAATAATTAATTTCATGTTGCCAATATCAAATTGAAAAATTTAGCCAATCTTATAAAAATACTCATTAAATTTTATGATTATCCCATACTTCAGCAGATACAAGAATGTTGTAGCCAATACAAATAGTTTTTAGAACTATGAACCATAACAAAGATGCTGATTCAAAAAGATTAAGAATTAGATGAAATAAATTGAGCAAATTATTAGCAGAAAATAGTACAACACTGCAGAGTCTAGCCTAATTAGGATATAGGGGAAATATATTACATTTTTTTGCTTGATATTCTGTTATCATTCTATTGTAACATATACCATTATTTTCATAAAAAAAAAAAAAAATTAAAAATTACATTTATTCTATTTGTTTATGGCTGGCAAAGATACAAATAAGAGGGATGGTAAAAAATTTAAAATTCGCTTTCTGAAATTTGATCACACCAAACATACCTTTTTCAGAGGGCTTCTTGGTCAGACTGAGAACACACTATATTTTTTATATTCCTTTTCTTACATATAATAGATTGTTCTATTTCCAATTCTTTTAAAAAAAAGCTTTTTAATGCACATAAAAATAACAGCGCTGTTAATGGGTAAATAAAACAAGAGTGTGAATGTGTGCATGAGATTGCATACACACACACACACTTTCGTCAGATAAATATTATCAGTTGAAATACAGAATTTTATCAACTTTTTTTTAAAGCAAACTGAACTTAGACTTAAATTACTGCATTTGCTGAACTTAAAAAATAAAAATAAAAACTGTATACTGGAAAGGTCTATGAATTTATGGATTTTATACAAATCAGTGTAAACAAGCTCCTAGAGAGTATAAAACAAAAGAGAAAAAAATCTTATGATCCACCCATTTTACTCTTTACTAACTAGATTTTTTTTTTTACATTGATTTGTTTGTTTTTAGCAATAAATATATTTTAGTGATGGCTCCTTATTTACACCTGCCTTGTTTATCCTTTTTTAGTTTCATTGTTTTGATTTTTGTTGTTCCATTGAATCTTTCTGATCAATTGGTGGACATCAAAGATCCATTTAAAATAGGTACCTCCACTTTTTCATTAAAAAAAAAAAAAAAAAAAAACAGCATAAAATTATTTTTAAAAAAAAACAAAAAAAAACAAAACAAACTTAAAAACAAAGTTTTATCATCAAAATGTTTATTATTAATAGGAAAGACCAAAGTATATTTTTTAATATTTTTGAATCCTGCCTAACGTTTTAAATTTTTGTTAAAAACCTTTTTGTTTTTTCAAACAGTTGCCACTTTCCCAAAAATGTGCTTCGAATAGTAAAATAAAAAAAAGGCAATAAAGCTATGATATTCATTAGATAAGCTTTTAATTGCTTTTATAAATATGTTAAGGACATTATAGTATGAAGAAAAAAATTTTCAATGAAAAATTAATTTCTAAAAAAATTATTACCATTTTTTTTTAATTATAATTTATTAAATTAAAATAAATCTTTTAAAAATTCTTCAAAACTGTCTAATTTACATTATTAAGTGAAGATTATATTTATTAAGCAAAAATTGAAAGGCATAATACAAATCACTATACACCAAAATTTTTAAAATAATTTTTTTGTGTACAAATGTACCCATTTCGGAAGTATGGATGACTATACATGACATTATCAGAAAATGAAATTGATGACTGTATTAAAGAAAAGTTAACATTCCTAAAATTAGATTATGGGGAATATTTCCAAAATTTGTAAAAATTATCTAAAAAGCGTTCACCTGTCAGTTTCTTAAATTGTTTGAACAGATAAAGTCTCTGCAGGGCAGCAATAAATATGTAAGTAGTTTATCAGTGCTTGACAAGTGCGTTTCAGGTGTTGGAAGATACTTAAATCACCACTAGAGTGTTTTAAAATCCGTTTTTCTGCTTTCTTTTTTTTTTTTTCAACTAAAAGTAAATAATACTTATTTCAAATCATTAATTATACATTAAATCAGCTATTATTCCTCAAATAAAGTTTCAGGAAAGTACTTAATTTTTTGAAGATTTTTTAATAAAGAAAATTAAATTGTGACGAAAGACAAAAAAAAAATGCTATTCATCTATTTTAGGGAAAAAAAGTTAATAAAAAAATAAAATCGATTTCAGTCAATATAATTTTTGTTTGAGAAATTATACTACAGATTGTTTTGACTAATAGAAATAGTAAATTTAATCCTTTAACTTTCAATTAAAGCTAAAATGAAAGCTTCAAAAAAGCTTTTTCATTTATAAAAAATTCATTTTATAATTTAGGTATTGCAAATTATTGTGAAAAAGTGGAAGTACCTACTTTAAAAGAATGTGTTCCATCATTTTCAAATCCATGTATAAATTCTGTGGTACAAAATTTTTGTCTAAATATATAATTGTCAGAAACCTACATCAAAGAAAAATCGTAATACAGGATTCATTTAGTCAGTTTAAAATCATACAATGAACATAGCACTTAATGTAATTTTCATCATTCTATTCACTCGGTTTTGAATCTGATTTTTGGAAACAAAAATTAGAAGCCAAAATTTAAAAGTACAAGCTTATTCATCATTCATGTTTTTCTAATTGGTTGCACAATTTACAAGACTTGATCATTTATGCAACTTAACTCTAGAAAGTAAGATATTTCTCAAGAAGTGTAGTGTGTGAAAACTATTCTCTTAATGTTTCATCTTGTTCTTTCAAAATTCTAAGCTGTATAAATACCTAGAAGGCCAGTCATTGAAGAAAAGGGTTAAGAGAACAGTCACAATGGGAGAATCTGTGATTGACGAGGACATTTAAGTTTTAAACAAAAAGAAAGAAAATGATAAAGAAAGTCAATGAAAAATGGAGGAAGGGCAAGAACAGGACGGACATGTAAAACAGGTAACAAACTGTGTATATCAATCAGGTAACAGAATAACAGTAATTAGGTCTTGTTTAGGTGAGGCAACTGTTTTCACTAAGATACCAAGTGAATTAGGTGGTATAACACCTAAATTTTGTATCAAAACCAACAATGCTTACTATACTAACCACTTTCTACAACCTTTTCAAGGTCAGCTAAGGGTGGGATGACTATACAAGGAGGGTTAGTAATTTCTGATGGCCTCTTTAAAATACAAGACTCACAAGAACATGAATTAACATTTTAACACGCTAGATATTATTACTTGTAGTATAAACAAATATGCAGGAACAAAGAAAGTCCTTTTGTCAATTCTAAAACAGATTTATGAAGCATATTAACATACATACAGGTTATGTTGCATTCTTTTGCACTGATACATAAACAAGACGTCTGCTTTTCAACCAAGATAGCTGTACATTTGTCTTATGAGAGTCAGAAGTCAGCACCGAAGCACAAATAAAAGAAAATAAAAGATTCTGAATGCTGATTTTCTCAGCACAAAAATCCTTTTCAACTGGAAAATGAACACAACATTATCTTCTGACCTCCATTTGGCCTTCCAAGTTTAGTAAGTCATTATAAATAATAGACTGTCCTAACAAAGAAGCAATAAAAAATATCTGGTGAAATTAACTAACAAGAATTCATGCTATATTAAACTTGTCAACAGCTGGTAATCTTGACATTTCCTTATATCTTTAATTTATGTATCAAACAAAGATAAAAAGACTTTAGACTTTTGGACATTGTGTTTAATTAGTTTAAGTGAATATTAACTTAAATTTTTTCAGAACTCTAAAAAGTAATTCTAAAATATCTAAGTATATAAAATAGAGATTGCAAGTGTTTAAAATTTTTCAAATACTAAGTTCTTTGAAAAAAAAAAAAACCCAATAAGATGCTAGTTACAAGTTTCTAGAAGATAAATCAGATATAGAAAAAAAAAATGCTGTTTGTATATCTTTTGAAACTAACAATTAAAAACTGCGAATCAACTGGACTTCAGTAAAAATCCAGTTGATCTCTTCCAAATAAAAAAGACCACCACTAATGTTCTCTAAGAGAATCACTTCAAGACTTCCAACAGTAAAAACACATAAAATAGGTAGCACATGTAACTAGAAGTGAAAATAATGACATAATCAAGTTATTGACTTTCCACACTACCTTAACCCTTTGAACCCTGACGAGTATAGTATATGCATTTTCACCAAAGCAGCAGGTATACTGGCTGCTTGGTTCAAAGAGTTAAATAAAAAGTTTGGAAAGAAACTCATCAACACTAGAAAAAGCAAAACAGTAGACTTGAGACGTTTATTTTTTCTAAAAATGTAAGTTGTGGACTCAAGGTGACAGGTAGCACACACACACACACACGTCAAGCTACTATGCCAGCAGTGTTCTCCCGTACGCATTGAGTTTTCCAAGCGTTGAGAAGACAACGTGACGAGATGATGTCTGCATGTGGTCACCAATTTTCAAAACTTAGCAAATCACAAACTTGAACTTTATCCAATTGCCATGTAGCTGGCTGCTGCATCTCCTATTACATCTGCATGTAGTAAACTCAAGGTCCAATCACACTGGCAGGGTCACCAATTTTTGAAACTTACTAGTGAATGCAATTCGTGTAATAAGCTTTTAACAAAGATTTTATACTGATAGTAATATTAACAGTTCAATAAATGGATGTCATGTGTTTTCTGCATGGAAACAGCTAATTTCACTATTACCATTATCTCTGATTAGCAACAGAAACTTTACTAAATTTGTCAAAGATACTTTTGAAATAGATTTAGCAATATTGCTCATATGTTTATTATTTGAAACATTAAGCAAATGCTCTTGGCATAAACTAGATTTCAAAAAGTAAAATAGATAAGGATCAGGTTAGATTTATCATCACTAGGAAAATTAATTCATACGCCAAATTTGTCTTTTTAAAGTATGGATAAAAATGAAAGTTATCATGCACAAATCTAATCCTTCAAGTGAAGTTTTTGTTTTTTTTCTGTTAGCATCAAATAAATTATATATAATCAAGCCATCAGAACTGGCTTCAACAGTTATATGGATTCCTTCTCAACAGATTATCTTAATCCTTAAACTTTATTCGGCATTTGACTTGCAATCACTATTACACTAACATTCAAAAGTATCAGCATCATTTAATGCTTTTGTTTTTCACATTCTTTTTTCCTGTGAACATATCAGTTGTTTATTTAGAAAATATTTTCACATTATCTAACAAAAGCTTCATTGTACATATTGAAAACTAACATTATTTCTTTCCATATATAAACTCTAAAGAAACCATTTCAAAAGAGTTTTTAAATATGACATCATTTTTCTTACCATATACATTCATTGAAAATTTATAAAATTCTGATGTCAAACTAAGTGTAATGCCATATTCTTTCAGGATGTAAGGATAACAGGTGTAATGAGAGAAATATCTTGAAAAAATGGCTGATCTGATAACATGAAGAAGGAAATTACTGGAAAGTAATTGTAATTTCTTTCTTCATACAGTTATGTATGAGAGAGATCATTTTATAATTTGTATTTTTGCAAGTTCTTAATTGTATGTGAAAGGATTTAATTCATGGCTAACAGTTAAGAGTTTATTCCTTAACTCTATTGTCAATACAACCAATGAAATATATACAGGAAAAATATTCAATATAATACCATAATATATTTATATAATACCATCAAACTACAGTTATCTATCTCTCATATTTGATTCAGCAATGGATTCAATTTACAGATGGGTACAAAGTGTGCTGCTTAGTATAGTGACTGCATGGCTGAGTGGTTAGAATGTTTGCTTTTTGACCATGAAGCCCTGGTACCATAGTAGATTTGGCAGAAAGGTGACTTCTTGATGTTATCGGTCTGGAGCAGACAATCCCAGTGTGTGGCACCTTTGAAAAGTGCCTGAAAACCATACCACAGGTTGGCTCAAGCCTTGTGAGTGAAATTGGATAGACGAGACCCTTTGGAAGCTGTTGATGGTTGTGCTAGCATGAATTCACAAGTCATCGTGACCAAGGGTTTGAGTGTCCTGGCCTTGTTCAGATTGCTGTTTACATCAAATAACATGTTCTCTCCCAGAAACTGTAACTAAGATCTGCTCACAATAGTTGCAGTATAAAACACAGGTGGGCTCTGTGTAAGATGAACAAACATAAATGTGCCTGAACAGGCATCTGCAACAGGGATTAGCCAGCTGCCCAAGTAGATACGATACGGGAGACCAGCCAGTAAGCCCTCAGAAAATGAGAGAAACCAGGCTAAAAACTACTGGTAAATCTACTAGTATCAACACACATGAAATATTTTTTGCACACAATATAGCCGTTCTTGAAAAATTTATATGGCAAAGAAAAATATTACAAGATTTGTTCACTAAGCCCTATGAGCACAGCTACTGACCAATGAAAGTTGCCAGTACAGCAATATATCTTCTCAGCACAATATTTTGATTAAAGATAGAGTAAGTGAAGAAGAAACAATTTCAATTCAACTCAGTTTAAATCCAGGTTGAAACAGCATATATTACTTTCACACTAATGTCTTCAGAACCAAATAAATCCAACACTCCATCCTGCTATGTTATCTTGGAACATTGTCTTTATTACTGACAAAATACAACAACAAACAGAAACAATAGAGAGTGATTACGCAGACAATCCACTTTCCCAAATATTGGTAGCAACAAAAGTTGTTATCCCTTGTCAGCCATGACAAATAGAGACCGATGATCATTTCAGAGGTGTGTATATAACAAAATACTTTTAATAAATAATATAACTTTTACAGTTATATCAACCAAATGCAGGCAACAGTTCTATTCCAGAAGCTTCTTTTCTCATGCTTCCCATCTGTGGAACTCCCTTTCATATACTTGTTTTCCTGACAGCTATAACCTCCAGGAATTTAAATGTAAAGTCAATTCCCATCTCTTATCCACTTGACTCCAGCCCTTTCTACATAATCCCATGTATCTAGTTCTTTTCCTTTCTCTCTACCTTCGCAACTGTCTTCACTCCCATGTTCACATTGTTCTCTTGTCCTTTCTCTTTCACCTCCTGTAGCTAGTTCGTCTTTGGCCTCACTCTCCTCCTGCCTAATACTTCAACTCTCTTATATAACCCCCTGCACATCAGTAATGCCTTGCTTGGGGTGAAATGATATATAATTATATATATAATTTGAAATCAGATCAACTTGAAATGTATTGCTGTGTTTATAATCCTTCAAAGTATAAAGGTTAACTCAGAAATAAGGCAAAAGTTATATCCAGTTTTATATGAAAAGCTTATATAAAATGGCAGTATTATTATCCACAGTATTATTGATAAAAACACAATCAAAAAGAATTTACTCCTTGAGTTGTTTACTTAGTACAATTTAAAATGACTTATTCAAGAGACTCATTGCTAACAAACTTTTTTAAACAACTCTTATAAAAAGTTGGTCATTTAAATATCATATCTAAGCTATAACACAAAAAATTGTTCAATACTAGCAGAAAATTAGGAGCTATAGGCTGCCATTTTAAATCAAAGTTACCATATCAACTAGTTGTCAGGCAACATAACTAATTCAAAATAGTCATGTATCATTGGCATATCTTCAAAATAAAAATCATTACAGCAAATATAATTTTGCTATTTTTATAATTTGTACTATTTTTAATAAGTATCCGAGCACAATTATTACAGATAGGCTACTATTATATATAGAATGTACCTAATGATAAATACTTCTTGTCTAATAATACTGACATTTACTACAGCTTTTAATTTTTCATAGCAACAGATATATAAATTATCAGTTTGCAGATATCTGGTACAATATTAAATTCCTCATTCACTAAGCTAAAACTCACTAAACTCATTTTACTGTTTTTATAGACAAAAGAAAGCATTAAGTTACATTAGCATTTCAAAACAGCTTATAACCAGTTTTTGTTTCAGTGCTAAGATTATGGCTGGTTTTTCACAAAATTTAACACAAAAAAGGCTTAGAAATATTAATCTGAAAAATTTCTATTGAATTATGAACTTTTGATCATTTCAGTACAAAGTCATGTTCTATAACAAACTAAAAACTTTATCATTAACTGCCATAAAAGCAATTAGAGTCAGTAAAAGCAAATATACATGTAAATAGAAATAAAATTATCCTTATTAAAAATACTGATAACTGACTTTAGGGATATCAATTGATATTATGCAAGCCAACATTTTTATAACAATATTGGCATTAACTAACAGATAAAATTAATGAGATACTTATGTGATTAATATGCCATGTGAATTTCAGATTTATATGTTAAAAATGTTGATAGTAACTTATTTGGTGTGAGATATTATTATGCAATTTTCCAAACATTGTTAAATGCCTTCAAAATATCAAAAGAACCATCCTAAGTTTCACTATTCTTATCTAGACGGACTCTTTCAGCAATAACAAAAACAGCATAGCATGAAAGGAAAAGGCACCAAATTTAATAAAAACAAAGTCTTTCTGGTCAAAATCTTTGTTATTATTAAAAGGAAAGATCAAAACATTTTTTACTTATTTTTTTCAAATTTTTTAATCCTTTCTAACATGTATGAAATTTTGATAAATTTTTTTTTTTTGTCAGCAAGTATTCAAATTGTTACCAGAGTTTACTATGGATAATGTATTATTATGCAACTCTTTTTTTTTTTCTGGTGAAAAACACATTAATTTGAAAATTGCAAAAATTAAATAATTATTGGGATTTTAACTTTCAGATCTTATATACAAACTAGCAGTATAGCCCGGCATTGCTTGGATGTAATGAAAGCTTTAAAACTAATCCATGGTCCTGGAGCTCAGACTCTTTGGACGTTGGCATGAAAGACTAAAAAGCAATAGTTGTTTCCAGTTATTGCGAAACCATAGACTGAAAGAAAAATAAATGGATGTAAGTCAAATTTTGATTTCCTGGTATTGATACCAAATAATTTTTTTCGTCATAAACTGAATTTTGAAGGCTAAATAAGTCCTCTGAGCAAATGGTATCATGGCTGAGACTAAGAACTACAATTATACCTACTTAGAGCCAAACCCGAAGCAAAAACTAAAATAAAAGGGCTGAAAAAAATACAGACATACAGGCAGATAAACAGACACACAAACATCTTGCCTTTTATATATATATATATATATATCCCCGAGTGAGTATAGAATGAGGAGAGAAAAAAAAATTTTTTTCCGTCCAAAACATTAATTTAAAACAGTGCTCAATATATGATGTATAGAGCTGTGAATATTTATTATAAATCATGTTTTAGAACATGTACATAATTTCTTCTATATATGGACATATATAGAAGAAATTATGTACATGTTCTAAAACATAATTTATAATAAATATATATATATATATATATATATATATTCAATTTTCTGCACTATTGTAAGAGCTGCAACCTTGAAATTTCTGAACATCATTTCTTATGTCTTTGTCTATGAGTGTATCAAATTTGATTAAAATCGGACCACTTCTTCTATAACCCGATTTTTTTTTGTTATTATCGATATTTATCAGGGGTACCTTGACACAAAACCTAGCTAAGAACACTCACAGATACTTATAATACAACTGTGTAAATTTTCAAGAAAATCGGCTCAGCCATTTCAGAGTCTATAGGTAATGGACACACACAGAAAGTTCCATTTATAAATAAGTTTAGATGATTTTTGAAATCACTATTTTTATAAAATCTTTGTAAAAAAAAAAAAAAAAAAAAAAAAAGAAAATATATATTTTATACTTCTCCACGTATATTCATGAAATTTCAAGAAAATAAATTTTGTATTGAAAATTTTATTAGTTAAACACAGGACTATTTGGAGAATGTAAATCTACATTTTTTTTTTATTATTCAGTTACCCATTTTTCCAAAAATCTGCCCAAATAGTAAAATAAAAAAAATGCAATAAAACTATGACATTATTTAATTAGATAAACTTTTAATAATTGCTTTTACACTATATATATATATATATATATATATATATATATATATATAAGAACATTACAGTCTAAAAAACAAAATAGATTTTTATAATAATTTTTAATTCTTTTGTGTATATGAATTTTTTTTTTTTTTAAAGTATGGTAATTTCTGTGTTGCATTAAAATGTCATGTGTTTCACAGTTTCTTCCCCCTACAGGAAAAAATATGAACAATTATATCAATTCAGGCCAAACATACTTAGCTGTCATCAATCACTTGAGACGCCAAACGGCCATCATGAATCACTTCAAAGGTTAGAAAAATCAGTGTTCCATGAAATACTTAAGAAATACTTTTACTCTAAATTTCATGCTATAAACAATACTTGTGTAAATCAGATTAATCTAATTTTAAATTTGCTAATTTTCCAAAAATAACATATCACTTATGTATATTTTATTTTTGTAAGACTTAAAACCGAGAATTAACTTTTGTTTACAAACTTGTCAAGCTGTCAAAATGGATGCAAAAATGATGAGTTTTGAAAACTCAAAAAAGTTAAGATTCCAATCAATATAAATTTCTATTTGAAATTCACCAGAGTATTTAGCTTAGTGGAAATAGTAAATTTAAGCTTTCAATTGAAGATAACATGAAAGCTTCAAGAAAACTTTTTTATTTTTACAAATTCAATTTAAAACTTAGGTATCGAAAATGAGTGGAGGTACATACATAGATTTCCATTTTTGCTTTATTATAATACTTAGAAAGTGCAACAATATATAAATGTATAAACAAGAGAATAAAAAGGAAAATGAAAACTTTTACTGACTGGAATATCCAACCATAAGATAAGTTGTTCCAACTTGATAGACTAATAAGAGCTATGAAAGCCTAACTCGATAATGAATTTCTGGAACAATTCTTGCAAAGAATTCTACAATCCTAAATAAGAATTAAGTGAAAGTAGCAACACAAAGTCATCTTGAGATAAAAAGCTATATTATTGTTTGGTCACTTTACTGAAATTCTTAAATAAAATTTTTGAAAAAAGTCTAATTGGTAAAATTTGGTTTTCTGAAAAGACAAAATGTCCCCACCTCCGTCACCATGTGTGATAGGAAAATGAAGAGATAAAACAAAAAAAACAAAATTTTTGTTCCTCCACCATGCTACCACTTATTATTAAATCAAGCCAACTTCATAAAAGTTAGTTCCTAAATATTGTAGTTTAAACTGTATGGAGACAATAGTTAAGAGGGTATTAAAACATTACTGATATTATCCTTTGATGTCTGTTGGATGAGTGAGTTAGGAAAGGCAAGTATAGTTGACAAATCTGATTATCAGAAAAAAACATTTCCATCTCAAATTTTATGGAAAATAAGTCTCTTTACATATTCATTTACATTGTCCCATTGATGAACAAATCTCACACAACCAAATAAGTTACTGTAAATACATTTCTAATCAAAATACTATGACGAAATTTTCACAGTATACAGTATATCCAGAAAAAATTGCTAAATATTAGAAAATTATTACGAAATTTGTTAAAATGTTGACATGCATAATAAAATTTGAAAGTTTAAAATGGGGTTAGCTTAAAAACAAGTGCATTTTTTTTTATTATTATAGGAACTAACAAAACATTCACAGGGATGGGTTCTTACATTAGTTGGCTAGTAAACAGAACAGAAAATACTGACTAGAAACCCACACAATGTAACAAGTGGGTTTTGTTTTTTAACTAATAACGTACATCCTCAAATGTAAATTAAGTAAGATCACCCAATATTATCTACTTTGAAACAACTTTTGAACTGCTCAAGATCAGTGTTAAATGAAGCCAGTAACAATTTTTAATTCTTATCCTTAATCCATATACTTTTTTCTTTTTTTAAATTGAGAAAGATATAAGTTTGGCAAACTCACGATTTTCAAGTAATTCCCAGCAACACCAAACAAATTTTATATAAATGAACAATAAAGTAACAACTTCTGTTGGCTAATTTCAGGATTTACAATTAACTTTGAAGTTTATCAACCCCCTGTACTTAACTTGTGCTTCAGTCATTTGATGCATTCTAAAGAATCATTTCAAAATCTAGAGATACCATCAATTTATATGTGATAACAATAAAAGTAGCTGTAAGCAACAAATTTTACTTTTAGAATTTAACAAGTGAAAAAAATAAACTGATCATAATATAAAACATTTTCTTGAGGCCGACTTCTATCATCAGACATGAATATCATTTTTATATCAATATAAATAAAAAATTCACAAATGTCATGGTAACTACAAAACAAAGAAAAAATGAAAACATTATGATTATGAAATATGCAAGGATAGAAGCAGCATTGCTTATTATTTTTTACTTTAGATTTTTAATACATTTTTCATCTTAATTTTTATTTGCCTTTTATCACATATTTCAGAAACAAGGATATGGTTAGAGTTGAATGACTGTGGCTAGCAGTTTCTGTAGCCTAATCATTAAGGCAGCTGCCACATAAGACAGGCTTATGGAAAAATGACATAAAACATTTTTAAATTGCATTGCTTATTAACTGTCATTGAATGTGTCTGAAAATTATAATAAAAAGCAACTGAAATTAAGTTCCAAAAACTAATAACAAAATAGAAAGTTTTGAAATATTTTTTGTTTTCATTGCCAATGAAGACACATTTTTAAGCTAACTTTATTACGCTAAATAACTTTTTTATCAGAGTCAATGCTAATTAACATTGACTATTACAAGTTTTCTAGAAATTGCAAATAAAAAAATTCTTAAGTAAATATATAAAAAATACTATCAATAATAAAGAATAAAACTGGAAATTTATGCAAGGTGAGCAACTGATTTCAAGTGTGGAAGAGAATGTAAAAGATTGCTGAGGTCAGGTAGACCTTACAAGCCACGTATAGAAATAATTGTGAACCTGACATAGTAACAGATAATTGATAGCTAACCATTTGGTGTACAGCTGGTGAAGTGGATACTGCCTCTGATAGAGCTCAAATAGTTTAAACTACTGATTGTTACAGGTTCTGACTGCCAATTAGATATGCCCTGTGTCCACTGAAAAAATTGGAGTTACCTACTCAAGCTAAAGTTTAAACAAACTTACAAAGTTAAAAGAAAGCATTACAGTAACTGTTACAACAATGGAAGCAATCTTCTTGGTTTCATAATATGCTATTTAAATACTTTCTGAAATACACATTTATAACCAGATAATCTTGTGCTATCCAATTAAAGAAATAATATGTAAAATAAAAGCTAAAAAGAATATCCCATGATATTTACAGATTGGGTGCTGGTATAGAATGTAGCCTATGAAATTCTGTCACTGGTATAGTATGTGGCCTATCTTAAAAAGTGTATTATAAGAAAGTATTATAACTATGTAGTAAGGATTAGGGAAAAATAATTAGTTTCAATAAATAGCCAAATATTTATATCTATAAATATACTCTTATTGAGGTAGGGCATATTCAAATCGGGTAGGTCACATACACAATTTGGGGTGTCAGTGGAGTATGTTTATTTTCATGATGTGGACTTTCAACTATTTTCTAATAGGTTGATATGCAATGTGCAAATACATTTTGCTACTGAAGAATAGAAAATCTTCATAAACTGAATTCTTAAAGTGCTAGAAGGAAATCTATAGATAGAGAAAGGAATTAATACAAGCTTTTTACCCAATATTCAAACATGTGAATCTTGAGAAAATGGTTACATTATAATATGTTTAATAAAACATAAAAGTCCCAGAAATGAAGGGCTGTTTACTATGCAACCAATTCTACTGAAAACTGACAAAGAAACATCACATTGATAAAAGGCCATGTGCATATGGTGAATGAAGTAAGATTTTGTTTAATCATGTCTCAACCCTTGTGAGTCATTTTATGCCTGATGGTAAAAGAAAGAATTAAATTCAATAAATATTCTGCAGATCTTAAAATAGGCACTTACAGCAGAATGGGGAACAGTATTAAACAAAATTCTATTAGTGAATTTTGGTCAAAATGGGCCAGCTGGTTTATCTCAATTGCCATTTTTCTATCAGTGTTGAAAGTGGAAAGGTCCTTGTTTCACTCAATCCTACCAGCTAAAATCCTGTTAAAACTCAGATAATTCCAAGTACTAATTTTATTTATTGTAATTAAATGGCTATATTCTACATGAAAACCAAATTGTGCAGTACTTCTGAAAGGCTAGTATAGTCTAAATTACCTAGTTTGGATAACTAAGCTTTTCCCATAATTTCTTCAAGCTAATTCCCATTCCAGTTGGCACCAGGTATAGATTCATTCATTTGTAAAATTCACATCAGTAATGCCATTGCATTCCTCCCTCAACTACTTGTAATTATCCTACATGATAAATTACAACCACAGCAATTCTCATTCCAACTGGCTACTAGGTATAAATTCACTTACTGGTAAAATCCACACAAGTAACTTTTTCAAGAATTGCAAAGAAACTGCTTTTAATAATCAGAAAGAGATAACTAAATTGAAAGAAAATAAAGACAGAAACCTTGGAGAATTTAATACTCACTGGACACATCAGAAACAAAAGAACAATAAGTAGAGGGATTTCCAGAAAAACAGAATGACCTACTTGAAACAGAAATTGCAATTTTAAAATGGAAATTCATTTTTTTATCAATAAGATTTGTCAACTGCCATTTTAATATTTTTTTTAATGTTTGGCTTTTCAACTCTCTTGACCAACAGACATCAAAGGATAAAGTTGGTAATTTTTTTCTTTTAATACAGCCACCTTACCTACTATCTCCTTTCAGTTTACAGTATTTAGGAACCAAGTTTTACAAAGTTGGCTTGATTTAATAAAAAAAGGTGGTGATAAGAACAGGGGGGGAAGGCTACAAAAAATTTTATCTTTTTCTTTTATCACTTCTTTCTCCTATCATGCATGGTGATGGAGTTGGGGGCAGATTGTCATTTGAGAAAGCCAAATTTTGCAAATTTTTGTAGAATTATTTGCAAGGGTTGTCCCAGAAACTCATCAGGTTAGATTAAAAGCTGAAGTATGAGGTATGAAACCTTATCAAGCTGGAGCAACTTATCCAAGGGGTGAATATTCCAGGCAATAAAATTTTTCATTTTCTTATTTTAATAAGATTTATATATTGCTACACTTTTTCACAAAGTATTTAAAGAAGCAAAAACAAAAATCTATACAGAAAACGGGGGGGGAAAAAAAACTAAAAAACAAAAATACAGAATTCCTGAAAATCTGAAATGGAATTAAGGAAAATTTGAAACAGAAAATTAATCACTTTAAGTAACCTACGTGCCTAGTTTGTACAAATCAATAAAGAACAAGGGATTATAAAGGAGAAAGTATTGTTAACAAAAAAAAAATGTTTTGGGGAGCCATAATCATTCACTGTTCTGAAGAGACATTGTACAGACATATGCGAGTGAGATCTATTGTTTAGAAATTTCTGACAAGCTTTAGGTTTACCTTCAATGTGACTTCTATTTCTGTTATTATCTACTGAACCTTTTCATGATACAAATGTTAAATAAAAATAACTCATTAAAAAGTTCAGTAATCAAATGATTGAAAAAAATCATTGCATGGAGAGTGTTGAAATATTTTTAGTACAGCTGAAACTTAATTATCTGGAATATAAACATTTATATAATATCATAAAATGATTTAATGTAAAACCATTTTCCCCACTGACATTGACCTTTTTGCTTTCACTTGTGACCCCACTGTAAACAGTGGATTGTAATTTTATCCACTGCTTTAGGGCAGTGGAAGATATAATGAAGACGTTTAATTTTGCAATACCTGCTGCCTACATTACTAGATCTCTTGACTTGGTTACCCAACAGTATCTTCTATAATTATTAGTTGTTTTGTTTTAAACATTACTATGCAATTCTAGCAACCACAGAAATTATATATTTTTTTTCAATCAAACTAGAATATGCAAATAACAATTAAGTTTGGAAAAAGCAATGAACACTAAAATATAAACTTATATTTCCTGCAAGTAAACAGTATTTCAGGGGAAAAAAAAGAAACATTTGCATATATATGCACCTAATATTTTGGTTGTGTAAGATGAGAATAAAAGTTTGTAGTGGCTTTTTTTTAAATAAATTTCAAAGATAATATTTAGGTATTTGTAATTAGATTATTCAACTACATATGTGCCATTTTGCTTCACTACCTTTTATTATCTTTGAAGCAACTTTATAATGATATCCTCAAAGAACTTTGTATATCCAGGCTTCCAGAGAATTAAGGTTCCTTCCTATTCAAAGAATTTCTTAGGGATCAAAATTCAATTTAGATAATTCAAAATTTTATGGTCAGTTGTATATGGTGTGTATAGTAAAGCTGTATTCATTTTTGCCAGGTCTGCAAAGAGACATGATATCTGGTAGCATCTTGATGGAGAACAAACTTTTCATTGGTCAATTCTAGATGATTTTTATCAGTTGCTGTCTTTTATCAGTTCAACAAGGAAAAGTACTTGTAAATATATATATATTCAGCATTCATAAAATAAAAGCATTTTTTCTGATGATGCAGTTTTATCAGCAAAATATGTCAAAATAAGTTTTTCCAATTGTCTTGGATATTTACCACAGCAATACTTGTCTAAATTTTGCAACTTTGCAATATACAATGCCTTTCCGATCCCAGCATTGCCTTTTTCAGGAGGAGACTGGCTTTGGAGGTTCAAGGAGTGGGGTGGGGGTAAGTTTTTGCAAACTTACCATTTTTCATCACCTGTGATGACTCTTTTCAAAAATAAATATTTTTTTTGTTGTGCTTGAGAATTACAGGTGAAAATGTGATCCATTAATTTTTTTTGTTTTGATTAAATCATTAGGCACTGAAACAGCATAGTAACCCTTCTACCCAAGTGTTTTCAAATGCATTAAAATACTCATATGGAATATCCCTGTGATATCCCATATCATTTGACCTGGATTATTTGTAAACAGCATTTTAGTTAGTTCATCATCAATGACTGCAGGCCTACAGGAATATTCTTGATTTTCCAGATCAAAATTTTCACTTCTGAATCTAGCAAATGCCATATGAACAGTACTTTCAGCTATGGCACCATCTCCATAAACAGCACATCTTTACTGTTTGTGCAGTTTGTTTTGTTTTTTTTGTTTTTTCCTTTAAAGAAATAATACAGCATCAAATGAGAAATATGCATCTTACTTTATTTTCACTGTTAATGTAAAACACTTTAAAATTCACAATCCACACACAAATCACATAAAAACACATTGAATTGTGACTTCCAGAATATGTACATATTTTCAGATTTGACACGTGTGATATGAAATCACATTTTCAAATGCCACAAGCTTTTCTTTCAATCTTATATAATAAATGAATAAATGTTCAATATGTGTGTGTGTTTTTCTAAGTCTTTCTACACCCTCTTGATGCTAATGTTCTACTCTTTTATCACTTTTATATTCAATGCCCTATTATGATAGGATAATCCGAATTCAAATGCAAAAATAGGTTAATACTTTATTATTATTATTATTCAAAACAGCTGTTTAGGGAATGAGATACTTGCAAGTTCTGTTAAGAATAATTATAAAAGAAAATAATTTTTTTCCTTTCTCTGTTAGAAAGCAAAGATTAAGTTTTTTCATCACCAACATAAACAAAAAAATTATCATGAAAAATCTAAATAAAAAACAAGACTTAGTTGCATTTGAAGCAATCTAGCTTTTCTTTTATCCCACAAATGTCAATTGAACTTTTAAACTATAAAAACCTTCAGTGAAAATAAGTATATATTTTTTTTGCTACTAACACATCACTCAATAAATCTCGGACCTAAGTAATAAAACAACTTTTTAGGCAAAATTCATCTTTATTCATCAACACAGTTGTCTCCTAGGGTGATACACTGATTCCAATGTTTCTCTAACAATTCGATGCCTTTTTTGTAGAACAATTTGTCTTTGGCCTTAGTTCCGATATCACTTCTTCATTAGAGCCAAACCTCTTTCCCTGGAGCATTCTTTTGAGGTTTAAAAACAGCGAGTAGTTACTGGGAGCCTGATCTGAAGAATAGGGTAGATGCAGAAGCAATACGAAGTTCAATTTATGTAGTTTTGCCATTGTTGCGATTGACTTGTGAAATGGTGCATTATCTTGGTGAAAGATCACTTTCCTTCTTCATTTTTGGCCATTTTTTGGCAATTTCTTCCTTCAAATGCACCAATAATGTTACATAATATTCACTATTGATGGTTCTTCCTTTCTCAAGGTAATTTATGAGCAACATACCTTGTACATCCCAAAATATGGAGGCCAAAACCTAGCTGCTGATGTTTGCATCTTTGGTGACTTTGGATGGCTTTCACTTGCTACTGTCCACTGAACTGACTGCTGATTTGACTCCAGAGTGAAGTGGTGGATTCATGTTTCATTCATTGTCACATATTTATGCAAAAACTCCTTGTTGCATTAAAACAGTTGCAATCAATACTTTGAATCGTCGAGACATTTTTCATCAACTGTGAGCAAACGCGGCACCCACTTTGAACACAGCTTTCTCATTGACAAATGTTCATGCAAAATGGTGAATACACTGCCTTCTGATATTTTCAACTCCTCTGCTAGCTAATGCAACTTCAATTTACGATTAGTCAAAACGAGATTCTGGATATTTATGCTTTCCAGAACAACTGCCAATTTTGAGTGACCTGAACGTTCAGCATCATTTGTGTCTGTATAACTGCTTTTAACATCAGCATACCACCTCCCAACCATTGTTACCGACAGAGCAGAGTCCGAATAACACTTATCAAGTCATTGCTTTGCTTGAACAGTATTTTTCCCATCAGAAAGCAATACTTTATTAACACACGAAATTCAAATTTTTCCATTGTTTTGAAAATTTGCAACAATAGTTCACTTAAATAACTGTAATTTGTAAACTAATAATCCAATTGGGCCCAAATTTTGTCACATGCCATTTGAAGGTTAGTATTTCATAAAAATCATATGGATTTATTTATTAGTAGCACCATCTATATGTCAAACCCGGGACTTATTAGGTGATTTGTTAAAATCAACTTAATTGTAAACAAAGTAATCAATAAAAACAATTCAGATTTTAAAAAGTAAATTAAATATAATGAAGTTCTCTTGTATTTAATGCCAAATTAATAAAAACAGGATATCTGTCCACACATCTTGAACATATACAAAAAATATATAACAAAATAACAAAGGAAAAAAGAACAAAGAAACAACAGAAATAAAAAGCATTATCCCGTCTGTCTATATTTCTAAGATGAGGTATTATAATTAAAAAAAAGTTTTGGCCGTTGTACACTCTGGCCTTCTTCAGGTGATTGGAATTTCAAGCTGAACCCTTTATTTTGTTCACCTCTGCTGTAGCCACAACTCTGAGTAAAGTCACCAGATTCAACCAATGCTTTTATCCACTGGGCTATATGTCCTTGATGCCAAGATGTATGAATGTGGGATTTATAAACCTAATGTCTCAGTAGCCATTTTCTTACCAGAGCTCATATTACAATTTTGTTGTTTGTTTTGTATTTTTCAATGGTATTCTCTGTGTTATTTAAACTCTATCCCAAAGGAAGCAATGATATCCCTTTTCCTTCCATATGTGGTCAGCTATGCCTGATTTTTCTATTTCCACCACATGTTAGTTTTACTGTGTTCTTGCAGTTTTATCTTAAGAGAGCAACCCATTTCTCCTATATATTTCTTACTACAGCTGCATGGGATGGTGTATACACAGTCCTTAATCATGTTATCCTCTTGCAACCTTCTAACCCAGTTTATTGGAGCTGCTGTCATGTACCCAGGGTAGTTGTTACTTTGTAGGGTACTGCTTATACTGACCATTCCTTGTTCATATATCTCTGGGATGCCATATGACTTTTGCACAATGTTGTAAGCAATGGACAATCCCTTTCTTTGCACTATATGAATGGTAGTGGTCGAAGTTGAAGTATTTTCTGGTGAATGTTGGCTTGGGATATATAGATGCCTTGAACCAATGCTCTGTTGAAGATATTTATACATCCAGGAATGCTAATTTGTTTTCCATTGTGAACTGTATTGATGACTTTATTGAGTGTGGCCAGAGTATGAAGGTGTCATCTATGTATCTCAGCCATAGAATTAACTTTAGTGATGTGGATCCAAATGGCATCTCTTCAAAGTATTTAAAGTATATATTAACCATTGATGGTAATGATGTCAAGCCCGTTGCTAAGACTTTGTCCTGCCAAAATATGTCTGATTCCATTTCAAAGCGTGTTGTTTGTGTACAGAAAGTTAGCATCTCCAACAGGTTATCTATTGGTATACCGGTACATTTTCCTAAAGATGTGTCTGAGGCCAGTCTGTCCCCATCTACCAATAGTGCCCCCCCCCCCTGTGGGTACCTTGGTGAACAAACTACATCCAGGCTCACCATCTGATTGGATTGGATGGGTACATCTTTGATTAATTTCACAAAATGAGTTGAGTTTTGGACATATGGCGACTTTCCTATTAACGAGCCAATTACACTCACAAGGAAGAAACTCAGAAGGTGGCACACAGAGCCTTGGCAGCTAACAATTAGCCTGAGCAGAATCTTTGTGAATTTTGGAGAGATAACTGATACTGAGAATTGTAAAAGGCATGGCTCATGGAACTAGATCAATCTATCCTGGTGAATGAAATAAATGGTTCAGTTCAAAATTTCAAATCCCCTGAAGAAGACCAAAATGTAAACGATCGAAATGTCATGAGTATGGAAACAATACTGAAGACAACAGTTTGAACAATGTAAATAGTGTAAGCATTATCCTAAGTTATAAAAAACCTTCCACATTTCTTGAACATGCACCTTTGAGTTATAAAATCATATTTGTCTCTTTCTATTATGAGCAAATACAAAAATTTTAAAGTGTAGTTGGCTGGCTTGTCTTTACAAAAGACAATATAAATATGGACTAAGTACGTATTTAAGATATGTACAAGGATTTTTTTTGTATATATATATATATATATATATATATGTGTGTGTGTCATTATTGATTTTCTGTACTGACTCCTAGAGTTGCTACCACAATATAGAAAGCTAAAAGTAAACTATCAGTTATGAACACTGGAGAGTTAGCAAGAAAAGTCAACCATTTGGGATTGGGGAGAGAAATTAAGATTAAAAAAAAATGTCTTGATCATTTCACTTATCTCTTCAAATTATCTTAAGTGTAACAACGAGAATTTAGATTGCATCATAAACCTGGAAGGGGTAGAGAGTGGGAGAATAATAAGCATTTAAGTAGTCTAAGTCAATGATAGATCATATAGAAAAAAAAATATTAAAAGATTTGGAGAGAGAAAAAAAAAAAGATGCATTTCTATGAAAATAGGTATTATCAGTCCCAATTTCTCATTTCTGTTGTGACTGGTGAGTATGCACAAGTGGCATCCTAATCCTCTTCATTAATAAATATTTAGAGCACAAAAAATGCCTCTGCCCATATAAAGATATTTATATGCAGTGAGGAAAGGAAAGAAAGCAGTGTATAACATAAGCTGATGTGTACCATTAGTGATTTTTAAATATATAAGAACAGAATTAAGGAAATTTATTTTTCATGAGATTCTATAGGTAAACTGAGAAATTAAAAATCATCTGATTTCCTATAAAAATTTTCAGGTTCCTTTTTCTCTATTTGAACCTGGCAGTTGTAATAAAGGGTTCAGTTTGAAATTCTTAGCACCCGAAGGAGGACAGAACAAACAACAGCCAGTTATTAAAGGTCTTGCAGCATGTTTGCTCTTTAACAGTACCTTATTTTATTTTTTTGCAATAATCATGTCGTCAAGTAGTGAAGAAAATATATATATATATATATATATATATATATACCCACACATTACCGGCCATAATTATTAGGCCACCCCAGTGTTTAAAAAAAATTATGTATTTCATACTATTTTTTAGTATTTATTGCCAAGTGAATAATTGTAAATGAAAATAGAATGCTTCTTTTGTTAATATTGCACAATAACATGGGTATCAAATGACTTTATAAATATTTAATAATTACCTATATTGCAGTTTCATCAAGGAAAGAATAAAGAAAATTTAGGATGATTCGGACGACTTCATCTTTGCTTCCTTGCCTTGTAAAATTTTGCAAAGAAATAATAACAAAAGAACCATTCTATTTTCATTTGGCAATAAATACTAAAAATAGTATGAAATACATCATTTCCTTTAAAAAAAAAAACTGGGGTGGCCTAATAATTATGGCCAGTAGTGTGTGTGTGTGTGTGTGTGTATATATATATATATATATTTTATTCTCTCTCTTATAATAAAGACTATTGTATATAAAATATTTCCCTCCTGTCAAGCTTAGGGGTTTGCATTATTTTGTTGTTGTTTTTTTCTTATGTCTTAATGTAAGATACTCAATAGTAGATGCATCAATATATATGTTGCTGTCATTTTAGATGGCATATTGATATATTTTGCAACCATTTCTGATGGCACAGGCCTACTTTTTTTTCTTTTTTTTTTCTTTTTTACTTCTTTATTGCTTCATATATAATGTTCCTATTTATAATTTTTGTCATGTCAGAAAAAGAACAAATAGCCTCTTGGAATAATTTATGAACTTTTTATTTATTGCCATTATTTTTTCTTTTGGGAATATGATTATCAGACACATATTTAAAAAGACCAAGTATCTTTTATTTTTAACAAAACTGACCTTGTAGAAAAATAACAAACCAAAGGTGTCCTTAAAAGAAAAAAGAGACATACAAGCTCTAAAGAAGTTTTTGTATGCTGCCATTGACATATTTAATAAAAGTAGCAATATTTTATTTTACAATGATATTAGGACAAAATCATAGTCAGCAATAATCTTAGCTTAAAAGTATACCTCAGAGTATTCAAAGGGTTGTGTAGGCACAAAAGTTTCATGTAAAATAGCAGACAGAAAAAAATCCTTGATTTAACACAACTTTAATGCACAAATATATGATTAAGTAGCATCCACTTGGTAATTGATAGTTGCTGTAATCTCAATAGTAAATAAAGTGGAATTATGGGGCACAAAGTTTCAGGTTACATTTTAAATACCTTATACACAGGGAAGAGGTCATCATTACAGACTTGTTTGCATGAAAGAATATTTCTATTCCAAAAGTCTTTTTCCAACTTACTTGCAGTCAGTAAAAAAAAAAAAATTTGATGTTTATAAATATCTAAGCATTTTTTTTTTTTTTTTTAATTTCACTCCAAGCAAGGCACTAATGCCATGAGTATACAGGAGCTTACAAAGAATAAAAGTGAAAAATAAGATAAAGAATAGGGAGGATTAAAGAAAGGATAAAATCTGGTGATTTTCTAAGATGTGGCACAAGGAAATAACAAAAGATGAACAGGGTTCAAGAAGACAGAAGATGGTAATTGATGTTGCATTTAAATTTTTGAAAACTGCACTATCAAGGAAGCAAGGAAAGAGTTCCACAGATAAGAAGTACAAAAAAAGAAACTGTTAAAGTTGAAGTGGTGATTGCATTTGGCTATTTCAACAGTAAAAGGGTGGGGCTTAGATTCCAATCATGCTTATGTATTCGGGGCATTAGGCAAAAAAGCTTGTCAGAGCAGTTGCCATGAAAATATTTGTAGAAAAGACAGAGGGAAGCCATGTCACACCTGAGAGAAAGTGACTGAATTTGAGATGCCTGGAATTAAACTCCAGATTCTTTTTCAGATTTTGCCAAGAATCTCTAAATGTACAGCAGGAATACAAATTTGGTAAAGGTGCTAAAAAGGTGGCTCTTTATTTGCTGTCTATTTTAAATCTTGATACATAATGTAGACATGAGAAAAATAATTGTTTAAAAACATTTATCAAACTTTATTTTGGGGTCAGAGTTCAGTCTGAATCTTACCAAATTGTTACTAAAGAGAAAAAAATTGCCCAATTACATATATTACTTATGTTTATTTTTCATTCACTTTTGATAGAGGAAGATATCATTTTTTCCATTGTTATATAATAACTATTTTTCTTTCTTCCTTCAATACTGATTTTTTTTTATCATTCTCTTGTTTGTTATTCGTTCTTTCTATATACTTTGTTTTTGTTCTTTTTCTTTCATTTTTATCTCTATCCTTACTTACTAAATTCTTTTTTTTATCTCTATCCTTACTTACTAAATTTCTTTTCAACTTGATACTGAAATTAATGTTTTGTTTTTTTACTATAACTTTTCCTCAATTTTCCCCACTTCCACTTGTCTATCTCCAACTTGAAAGTAAAATGTCTTGTTAAACTATTCTTGCATGCTACTTATTGTCAAATTCATGTTTTTGGACATTAGAAAGTGGCTGCAACCAAGTTAGTGGATTGACAGGCAAGACCACAAAGAGACAAGGTTAAGGATATTCTTTCCCCCCTCCCTCGCTACTCTGTTCTGGCACCTCCTCCATCATGTGACAGTAACATGTCACATTCACCTTAACCTCCGAGGCTCAGTTTTTCTTACCTAGGCTGTAAAGGACTGTTTCTTGGTTTCTCCTCCCCCTACCTTTTCCTATTCACAAACCACCAATCCTTCCATCAAGCATTCTTAGCTTGTCCTAGCAAGTATTTCTTGTCACTACATATTTTTCAAAGTCTTACCAGCACAAAGGTGGGGAAATATGCAAGACTTTTAAAACAAGACAGATGAGAAGGAAATTTCTTCAGACAGTTACATACTGTTATTAATTACAGTTTTAATCTGGAATCAGCTCTTCAGAAGCAGATGAGTCAACAACACAAAATGAGTAGAACAGTTTCAAGCAGGGGATCCCCGAAATGTTTTAGACTATCAACCTCTTCGTAGAATCCTTAAATCAACACCCAGACATTTCTTAGTAATAATATTACTTTATATTTAAGGCTAGAAATTCTGTTGTTCCTTTTCCTTCATTGTTTCTTGATAAAATTCATTTTAGTGTTATATTGTGTTATTCCTTTTTCTATTTCTCTTGTGTGTTTGTTCAAATAATGAAAAAAAAACTGATAATAAACATATTTTTATTGAATTGATACTATTAATGGGAGAGATGTATTTGATGAGCAGTAGCAAGGTCATTGATATTTAGTTGGAAATTAGTTAGTTTTGCTCATGTCCCTATGATTTATTTATCAGCCCTCGTTTGATACTCATATTTATTGAGCCCCAAGAGTTGATATCATTTCAGAGACCATTGAAATTATTTAAATTTTTATGATCTAATATTTCTATTATTTATCTTCTATAAAATCTAATAACAAAAGTGATTTAAAGAAGTATCTAAATGAAATTGGCTAGATTAAAAATAAAAAATAATTTTAAATTCCCAGCATTCCTCATTTGTGTGTAATCACACAAATATGACAAATTTAGTCTGTTGAAGCTCTAAAAAATGAAACATGTCACGAGAAAACTTTACCTACTTTGTCAAAGATTTTCCCCCATAATCTAAAATCAAAAGGTATAGCAGCTTTTTATAAGATTCAGATAGCTTCCAACAAGTATCATTACAGGTTCAAATGAAGATCTGAGCCTGAATCAACTATAATTTCAAAACAAACTAAAATGGTTCTTAATTCACCAGGCTAGTCATTGTAAGTTCATAAATATTTAGTGGTAAGAGAATGGGAATTAGATAAATTCTCTTACATATAAAACAATTGTACTAAAAAAGATTCTGACAAGAATTAAAGATTTGAAAAAAAAAAAAAAAAAAAAAAAAAGCTGAGCGATAAACTACAGGGTGTGATGAATAAATTGTCTAAATTACATAAAAATGAAAATAACACTGATATTTTAACAGATATATTTATCAAAATTACACAAAAATATCTTCAAATACTAAAGAGTAAATTTATTCAAAAAATGACTATTGGTTTCAACCATGGCCTCCAAACAATTTTGGCATCTCCTGCAACTCTTCTGCATGGTCTCCTTATGCTGCCATAATCCTTGCCTTCAGTCTATCTTTGGTATTACAAGCAGTTTTGTTGGTCTCTCAACTGCACTCTACACATAATAATCAAAGGCTTGCAGTCTGGGGAGTTAGGTGGTCAGATATAAAGGCTGATGTGGTTGTAGAAATTGTCTGACAATCATGACTGAATTATCATTGGTATTACAAGGAGTTTTGTTGGTCTTTTGCTCAACTGTACCCTACACATAATCGAGGGGGTTGCAGCCTAGGAAGTTAGGTGGCCAAATGTAAGAGGTGATGAGGTTGCAGAAATTATCTGACAGCCATGACTAGGTTTTCCTGCTTGTGTGATATGGTGCAGAGTCCTGTTGCAAGATTTAGGGTCTTTCAGCAACCAACCCCTTAACAAAGGGCAGCACTGGCTATGGACCTGATTAACTTGGAAGGCTCATTTTCAATCTCACCAACAAATTCAGAAGTTCTTTTCTCATCAGAAAAGATCAGTGTGAGGTTTTCAAGCTGCTGTACCTTCGTAATCACCATTACATTCATTCAACTCTTTCTGAATCCTCAACACTGTCCTCAAATTGTCACCCAAACACTCTGAAATGTTTGTATCAGAGCTTTCAGCTCAAATGCCAAGCAGTACAGCATGTTATTGCCAAATTTCTAATGGAGTAAATTGCATTACAGTGCTGTTTTTCTCACAGATGGTGCCCAACTGTCCCTACTAAACTGTACAGTCGACAAAATCACAAACAAACAACACACATGTGCAAAATTAATATAAATGGCAACAATTTACCCATGGCCCCCTGTACATTTCAAGTAAGGTATTATGTGAGAGCAAAAGAATTTGGAACAAGTCACAGGTATTTTAATTACACTAATTATCACAAGAAAGTAAAATTCTACTTTATCTCTTAAAGTGATCCTCAATTGTAACAGACTAACAAGTAATTATAGGACATCCAAAGTGATTACACTGCAGAAATAAGCCCACCTTCAAAATAAACCTGTTTACGAAACAGCCTGTAAAACCCCCATGTCAAATGAATAAATTATTAAACAATTTTCTAATGTCCTATTATTGTTGCCTTGTACTAAAAGCTTAGTAAATATCAACATACCAAACTGTTGAAGAAGTATCATTATAGATAGGCAGATAGATAAAACAATATGCACAAACCTATAGAAAAAGGTACTCGAAAGTTATTAACTCAAACAAGAAATACACATGTTTGGTTGTTAATCAGACTTTTGAAAGTGGTTTGAACAGATCATTTTTCAGCATCCCTCCTTTAAAAAACAGATCATAATTTAAAAATTAAAAAAAAACAAAGAAAATTAAGACTGACTTTAACACTTAAAAAGAAAATTGTAAAAAATTGAATGATCTTTAAAAATTTCATGAATGTGGTGAAATTTTACTATAAAAGTTATACTTGTAAAAGATAGAAAAAGATTTTGTTACATATTAAGTGTAACAAAAAGAAAAAAATGATTGACCAAAACTCAGATTTAAAGATCACATACAAATATTTCATTTACGATAAACACAAAATCATATATATATACAAAATTTACAATCTTTGCATTCAAAACAGAAAACAGAGTTTACTACTGGCAGGTGAAGTGTTACGAAGGGGAAGGAAGGTGTCAAATATCTTTACCCAGTTAAGATAGCAAAGAAGTTTAAGTGCTATACTTTTTGGAAATCCTCAAATATATATATAAAGAATAATTATTATTTTGGTCAATGAAAGAGTCAAAAATATCTATTTACCCATATAGTTCCATGAGGTTCTCTTTCAGGTTTTAGTTAGTCAGTGACTTTTCTTAGAGATTCTTTCGGCTGGATATAAATCCTTGAATTAAAGTCGGAGTTGATAATGTCAGCAAATCCTGTTAACAACTGACTACTCTCTTCCCAAAACCAATTTTTATAGGGGCTAAAACCTAATTTGCATATTCTAGAATCATTTAGAATTCTCTAGATTTTACTCAAATTTTCTCAAACATTCTAGCATCTTCCAAACATTCTATTTCTAATTTCCGTATTTTTACGACTACTTCATGAGTTAAAACTTTTTTGTAATAACAAATAGGACTCAAATGAATCCCTTACTACACCTTTTTAGATATTATTAATATTATTTTTATATATAAATGCATCCTCATAAATTATCAGAGAGCATAATCAAATCAGTCACATTTTTGCTATGGCCAATGGACCAGTATTTGTACATCCTGCTGGTAAGCTTCATTATAAATGTATCATCCACATATTTAAGACAATGTTGGTGTCATTCTCATCTGAAACATTGTTAATCATCATACCATCACACTGTTTGCATGTATTGTCCACCTGCTCTGCTGCCATTGCCTACAAGAATCACTTTTCCCGGCTATATCAGAGCCACATGTCTGACCATACTGGGCACCTATTTGCCTCTGCTTTTAATGAGTGTAAGAGGATCTTAAATGATGCTAAGCTGTTGCTTACTGAAAAAATGAAGCAGCATATAGCAGCCTGCAAGTTTGGCTCCAAAGACTACTGGCAGATCTGCAAATGTTTGCTGAACAACAGCAAATCCTCAATCCCTCCTTTAATCAATAAATTTTAGGTCCTTACAGCCACAGCAGACAAAGCTGAGTGCTTTGCTCAGATTCTCCTCCAACTCTACATTTGACTTGTCTGGATTATTCGCACCTTACTTCCCTCCTAGAACTGAAGCTCAACTGAGGGATTTTCTGGTCTCTAATATAATTTAAAAACTTGACCCCCATAAGATGACAAAATCCCAGTCATTGTCATGAAAAAATATGCCCCCCACCCCTGAACTATCCTCTATAATTACTACTTCTTTGCTTCCTGTTTTTCTGCCTGCTGAAAGTCCTCTTCTGTGGTCCTTGTACTTAAGAACTCAGGAGAACCCTCAGACCCCTCTAATTATCACCCTACCAGCTTCCCACCAATTTTTGGCAAAGTGTTCAAGGCTATCATCAATGGTGAAATAGTTCAACATCTCACTGCCTATAAACTATTCCTGAACAGACAGTATAGCTTCCGCTTTGCCAAATCTACTGCTCATATGCTAACAATCACCACCAAGTATATATACCAGGCCCTTGATAAGAATGGCAAAGCTTAAGCTGTCACCCAGGATATCTCCAAGGCATTTGAAAGTGTCTGGCATGCCGGTCTTCTGCACAAGCTACAGGGCAATGATATCACTGAACGCTTGATTGGTATGATCCAATTGTTCCTATCAAACTGCATAATGAAGGTTGTCTTGAATGGGCATGCCTCCAGATCCTATAACACAAATGCAGATGTTCCCCAGGGATCTATCATAGGTTCGACATTCTTTCTGATCTTCAACAATCTCCTTGATTTGATCAACTCCCAAGTAGACATTTACACTGGCAACACCACCATTTACTCCCGCCTCAGTAAGAAATCTGCCAAGGCGGTCTAAGATAACTTTGCTGCTGATCTTGAGAAAGACTTCCAATCTGTGGTGAATTGGGATAAGAAATGGATCATAAACTTTAATGCTTCCAAAACGAAAGGTGCTATCCGTCAACCACCATAGATAGCCCCTCCTGACCACCATCAACATCGATCAAGCTAGTCTCCCCGAAAGCAATACACTGCGCCTCCTTAGCCTCACTCTCTCAACTGACCTCAAGTAGAACAACTATATTGCATCAATAGCTAAATCTACTGCTAGGAAGTTTAGGTCACTGTGTTGGGCCAGGAAGTTTTCTCACCTCAGTCTATCTTGCACATATACAAATCAATCAGCAGCCCATGCATTGAATACTGTGTTATATCTGGTCAGGCACCCCTGCTATTCATCTCGAGGTTGTCAGGATCCAGAGGAGAATCTGCAATGTAATCGATTCTGACCTGGCAGCTTGACTCCAGCAACTTTCTCACTGAGATGTGGCTTCCTTCTGTCTCTTCTACAAATATTTTCAAAGCTTGTGCTCAAACAAGCTTAGCTCCCTGGTGCCCCCTCTACAAGAATTCACTCAAGCAACCAGACTGGCAACAAGGTCCCACCATTTTACAGTCAAAATAAAAATGCAACTGTCAATTCTACTCTAGCAGCTTCTTTCCTCATATTTCCATAAGGGAACTCCCTCCCTTATACTTGCTTGCCTGATAGCTACAATCTCCAAGGGATTAAATGCAACAGCAATTGCCATCTCTTATCCCTTTGACCCCCATTCTTCTTTTATCCTTTCCCCAATACCCACTGTATATTTTTCTCCCTTTTCACTCTACTTTCATGCAACTTTCTTCACACCAGTATTCCCATCCTTCTCTTGCCCATTTTGACACCTCCTGTAACCAGTTCCTCTTTCTCTTCACTCTCCCATGTCACTTTTCACTCTCCTCTTATGCACTAGTGGCAGTACTGCCTTGCTTGAGGTGAAACGGTCAAAAAAAGACAAAATTCCCATGACTATCACCATTCATTTTTATTGTTCATTATATCCAGCAGGTCAGAGGGATTTCAGTTTGTCTTCACAAATCTACTTGATACAGGCATTGATTTTTAGTTCTCTGCTAACTCTTCCTTGTATAGGCTCCTACAAAAGAACTTAACAGTTTTGCCGTTAGCTCTCCAGGAATGACCTGCTAATTTGACTCTTAAGATGTCTAATGCTGGCTGAAGATTCCCATACAATTGTTCATTGGTCAGATCTATTTAAGTGATATCCAAAACCACTCTTAACGTAAGTGGAGGGTTCATCATCCAATTTTTCCAGTTTTGGAGTTAGGGTCTATGCTGAATGGCCATACCATAGAACAGAGGTTAACAGTTGCTTTAAAGTGGCTTCATGTTGTCTGGAAGTCTAGATTTCCTCACAGGCTTTACCAATGTGTGTGTATACATCATTTACCTCAGGGCTGTGGAGTTGGAACACAAAACTTTTGACTCCAACTCCTCTATTTTTGGCACCTCTGACACTTTCTGTAAGTAAGTGATTATGGCCTACATATCTAATAAAGCCTCTGTATACACTTCTAACTAAAGTAGGCCAGTGTCATTATAACTAGTTTATATCAAAAGAATAAAGATATTGTTGCTTTTATATCATAGCTATTCATTCTTTAATATTTTCTAACATAATTAAAAATAATATCTTTGAAAGAATATAGAACAATAAAAATGCTATAATATAAGGCCATATATATATATATATATATATATATATATATATAGATATACACACATCTTTGCAAATAATAAGGATAGAACAAAAATAAAACTACTTTATAACATAAGTTGAAATAATTTTTTATAGAATGTAAAAAACAACAAAAAAGATTCTATAATGTTAGAATTTTTTACATATAGTTTTGAAAATAAAAAAAGTAACTGCTAAAAAAATAAAGTGACTTTAAAAAAGTTGAGATGAATTTCTTTAAAAGAAATAGTAAATATACAGTAGAAAAAATAACAAAAAATAAAAATCCTATTAATGTACATATATAGCTTTGTAGATAATAATAAAAAGACTAAACTAGGGCCATACAAAGTGTAAATTCAACTAGAGTCGGAGTCAGTATAATTTTACCAACTCCAGTGACCTCTTAATTGCTTCCAACTCTACAGCCCTGGTTTTCACAGCTAGAGTTTTTTTTAACTAGAAATTCTTCTACACAGCTGACAGGTGTGCCAGATGCTGTTTTCATTATTCCATTTTGATTTAAGCATATGCATTCTGCTTTGTCATAGTTAATATGAAGACTAATAACTTTGGCTAAATGTCCAAGACTATGGAGAAGAGATTCTCTTTGGCTTATTAGATCAGAGAGCAGCACTAAATCATCAGTATAATTTGCATCTGATTTTTGTAGCAGGATATCTATTATTCCTTCATGAAATTAATGGGAATTCATTGTCTTTAATGGTATCAACAGAAGTTCTGAGAACATAATTATTGTATTCTCTTTTGGCTGTATTGCTGTCTACAACATTACTGAGGTGTTGATATCTTGGTCTTGGTATATTCAGTTAGTTACTGAATATACCAAGATTATATATACCAATATTCAGTTAATATTGATCCATAGTAGATTCACAGTTGGGTCACTATAGATTCATTATTTGCTGAAATCTGATTACTCACTATTTGCTTAATGCTAAACTTTGTACACTATTCACTCAACAATCAATATTCAACACTCCAGACCTTTGTCTGGTACGTACATAGTTATTTAGTGGTCACCCAATCACCTGTGGAATAATCCTTTTTGTTTTTTTGTATTATTCTTTCACTGGCAATCAATGTTCAAAGACACACATCAGCATTTATACTTTTACATGACAATAATCCAAGCAAATGATGAAGATTTAGAATATGAAAGTGTTACCATGTAACACCCCTGCAATGATTTCAAAAAGTCTGTATTGCCATCTGGAGATCATATCACTGAATGTTTTGTAGAGCATCATAATGGTTTTTACTGTTTCATTTAATATACCAAAGACTAGCAGTATTTCTTCCATTTTATCTGTGAATCAAATCAAAGGCTTTGAAGAATCTAAAAAATAACAGAGCTGCATTTAGATTTTTAGCTTTTACATCTTCAAGAATTCTGCTTATGGTTAAGATTTGACCAGTAATTGATTATCCTCTTCGAAAGCCATTTTGATTTTTTTCTCTCAATACCTTTTCAATTTCTGAACATATGTAGTTAGAGTTATAATTTTTTTGCAGCTATTGCTACAAAAGTTAGTTATTCCTCTGTAGTTTTTACCATACCAAGATTTCCTTTTTAGGAGAAAAGAAGAATGCAGCCTTTAGTCCATGTTTCCTTATTGTTTTGATTATATAAATCATTGCAGAAATCCAAGAGTACATTATTAAATTGTTTGCTTTTCTATAGCTCAGGAAGCAGATTCTCAGTCTCATCTGACTCACTCATAGTCTGTCTTGAAGTCAGAAGGTTACGTTCACTTGTTCAAACTTGCTTGTGTGTGTTAACCCCAATTCTAAGATTGTGAACCTTTTACCTTATTACTGTTAATTTGCCTTGCATATATTGTTTGCTTGCCTTATACCATTTTTTTTGCCTTGTTTTTTTTTTTTTTTTGTTAATGCTTGTTACAAACTTTGTCAATTCTGTTTGTTGGATTGTTCTGTTATTTATTTTACATTTGACCATGGCTACTCACTCCACAAGAATAGTTTTCAATTCATTATTTGTAAAGTCTCCATATTTGATATGGAGTTGTTCTGATATTTATTGAATAGTCATATCAATTATATCTGGAGGGTTGACAAGATTTGGGAATTGATTTTCCCACATTTGTAGCCTTTTTTACTTGTTGTTTTGAGTTTTGACTTTGTTGGATTCTTTTTTCCACCAATTTCATTAATGTTTTGCCAGGCTGCTGCAGATTGTTTATTTTCAATTGAGGATTGGACTAGGTTGATGTTTTTGCTGAATAAATTTTTTATGAACCACTATATATATATCTCAGGTCTTTCAAAGCTTCTTCATAGCATTTTGTATTGTGTGTACTTTGTTTAATTCTGCAGATTATTTCAGTGTTGCTTTCTCTTGGTTTTCTTATTGTATTGGAATATGTTCTTTTTGAGCCTTTTTATGTGCTTTAAAAATGTCCCATATCTTGTGTTCAGTGTTACATCACTGGCTATTTTGAAAGAGGGAGATAAAGCTATTTTCTCACTGAGAAGATGTATCTGTTGTAAATGACTAGATTCCTTAGGGCAGCCTAATCATTTTTTTTTTTTAAGGTTTAGCTGGATTCTTGCTGTGAGCATTTTATAGTCAAGGGTCAAACTATGGCAACAGTTGTAAACCTCACAGTTTGCAAGACTATTAATCAGTTTATAAGCATGAAATCTAGCTGTATTTTTGTACCATTTAGATTATTATGTTACAGAAGTTTTCCTTTTCTTCTGAAATTTTGTGTTTAGGCAAATCAGTCCTTTCTCTTTTATAGATTCACCTAGGTAGTTTTCATTTCTAAGTGAATGCAGTGCTTGTTCAAATTCATATCCGACTATTTTAAGATTATATTTGGGTATGTCTCTAGTTAGGTTTGAAAAACTATCATAAAATACAGTAACATCTCTCTCGAGCAAGACATTTGTAGGACTGTAACATAAAATGATTGTCAGTTTTGGATTACCATTAAACACTGCTACTATAATTCTAAGGTGAACTTTTTTAATACAATTTAAAACTTTCATTGCATGAGGACTTTGAGCATTCCTATCGCTCCAGTTGTTGAAATGACTGAATTATTTGATTCTGAAGCTGGAACCATGGTCCATCCTTTTCCATATTCTTGATACTCGAGATCAAGATTTTCAGGATATATACAATATTCTTGAATACAGATAATGTCAATATTTTGAAAGGCTGCAAGTGATACAAGTTCAGGTAGATGATGTAAATTGCTGAGAGTTTGAACATTAAAAGTTGAAATATAGTTTGTTTGCATCTAAGGTGATTAACATTGTTAAAAAATATAATGAAGATACTCAAGACTTCATATCAGAACCTTAAAACATGTAGACAATTCTTTGGATTAAGAAATCGATAACTACAATGACAAATTTACTTTCGAATACCTGAATCAGGTATAAAATAGTGAGATTTTAATCAGTGCTATTACAAGTAAGACAATAAAGCCACTAGCACATAATTAGGAACAGGAATATTAATAGTGAGCAGAAAGAGAAGAGAGTAATCAGAACAGTAGATAGTGATTAACACTGCATTTAAATTTTTGCAGATTAAAGTTGGCTAGAAAGCATAGAGCTGGAAGTGAATTCCACAAATAAGAAAACTAACTATTAGCGTAGAACTTATGGCTACATCCAGCCAGCTCAACTGTAAATTTATCAAATCTCAATACCAGTCTAGTATTGCACTTAAATTCATAAAGTCTAGGTACCAGAGCAATGAGCTCATCTGAACAAGTATCATGAAAATATTTATAAACAAAAAAAAGGTACAGAGAGGCAACTTTATAGCAGTGGGTAAAAGACTTAAGCCAAGCTGCCAGATCAGGAACAACAATATTGCTGATTTGTGTGTGTGTGTACACACACATAGAAATCAACACAGTATGGTGACTGTCAGTTTCATGCTTCAATGCAATCTTCAGATCAAGACTTGGTTTGAAGATTACACTGAAGCATGAAACAGTTACCATGAAGTATTGGTTTCTGTCCATCCCTCTACATTTATAAATGCGCTATCTCTAATACTGAACATGCTTCTATAAATATAGACTATTTTTAAGTTGATATAATTTTGCTCTATAACATTAGTTGCAAAATTTACATAAATGCATTACTTTAAGAAAACACAAAATATTAATCTGAGTTAACTTCATTTGAAATTCATCTGTAAATAATATAAAAGTTGAATCAAATTTGACCATTTCAAGATTGATAATATTGTTCTTAATAAGTGTGATATTTTATTAAGTGAGCAAAAGAAAATCATGTACAGCTTATCAGACAGTGGGGGTGGGGAGAGCAGCATCATAGCAAATTACATAAGACAAATTAAAAAGAAATAAACATGTATCAAAGAAACAGATGTTTGATTCAAAAATGGATGATTTGGAAAGTGAATAGATTTTAAGACCACTCAAAAAGAATGGGTCAATTGTCAATTTTCATTTGTATGTGTTTCAGAAGCTTTTTTCTTTTTCTTTGAATTTTGTTTTCCCCAAATGTTTTTTCTACTGTGTTACTGAAATATTACATTTTTTATACATCCAATGTAGGAGGAATTTATTTCTTACTAACAAAAAAAAAAAAAAAAATTATCATAATGAAGACAGAGTATTCACAAAAAGGTTTGATAAGTTTTTCTCAACACTTAGTCTTATTTAATATTTACAACAGGCAAGGTGAATAAGGCAAGTAAACCTAACATAATGAGATGAATGAGGTTTCATTTATCAATTCTGAAGGAGACAATCAGTAAGCAATAAGACTAAATTATTAAAGGATTTCATTAAAAATTACTAATTAAACTGCAGAAAGATACATTAATCACTCAGAAGAGGTTACCACAATGATCTCCCTAACAAAAAAGAGATCTCTTTATTCTTCCAGAAACTAGCTGTGAGAAGTAATGTCTTCACACAGTTTGTCATTTTGATCTGGAGTATTCATGCCACAAGACTGAATTTAGAGTTGTATGACTGTAGCAAATGAATCCAATCTAATAATAAAAAATCTAGGCTTAATTGCATCAATACCTCATTTTTATATTTGATTATATTCTACCTATTTAGTTTTTACATATGTTTTAAACTAACAAATTCCAATTCAATTTCTTTAATGTACAAGTAATTATTGTTCTTTGTATTAGTTTAAATAAATATGATTGCAATATTTGAACTTCTGAAATCCACGGCCTTAAACAGAAAATATTTAAGATATTTAGAACAGAAATTTTCAATTTTAAAATAAAACCAAAATAAAAAATATAATTCAAACAATCAAGGAATGATAAAAAGTGACTATCTTTTCCCGGTTATTTTTCAACATAAACTGCTGCATAATGTTATGTCACTTGACCAGATTGCATAAATTAAATTTATGTAAATAGAAACTTTCAATCATGTATACAAGATGAAAACTGACAAGAAATGACACATTATTTACAGAACATGAAAAAATTTGTAGTCGTATAAATTTACTTAGAAATCTAAATAAAAGATTATGAAAGTTTTGAAATTAATTCAAACTCATTTACAATTTTGTTTTGTGGCACACACCTATTCTTTCTATAGTATTTAAATTATTAAGAGTTTTCTAATGTGATATTTGATCAAAAATTAAATTCAAAGAATATACTTTTTCTCAAAAATGTGTATCTTTCACAGAAAATGGTTTGAAAAAGAACATGAAAATTGCAGAACCCTGTTCATAAATGTGCTGCCTTCTAAGATTATCTAAGTTCAACAAAATATTTGTAACATTTGAGATTACAAGCATTCCAACAAGAACTAAATTGAAATTTATGGAGTACTTTCAAAATGTAAAGAAATCAAATGGTTATTTAGATTAGATTGTTAAAGCAAACATTTTTGGATTGACATTTTGATACAATTTTGAGGACATTTTCTTTATGTGTCGTGTCCCTTCAGGACATAGGCAATCATGGATTTCCACTTGCCTCAAATCCCTTATCGCTTACAACACTTTTCCTCTCCCAAACCCAGCTCCGATATTCACTTGCTCAAGCTCATCAAGTATGTCTCGCACTGCTTTTCCGTCTCTCTTTGCCTATATCCATCCTGTGAGTATTAGGAGTTTCCAAACCCTTCTTCCTTGAAGAAGGTTCTGGGGAACCCTGAGGTTCCCCAGAAACCTCAGATTTTTCTTCCTGATGCTAATTATAAGTTTCCTTTTCATTTGCATACATCAGCAGTAAATAAAAACAACCTCAATAAAATACCTTCAACTTACCATACTAACAAATAAACTGACAAAAATGATGTGAGAGATAAAAAAAAATATAGATTTCATTAATCTGTATTTGCACTTCATGTTTTATAAACAAATAAAATATAAACATTTGAGTTTATCATTGTTTATCTAAACAGTGACGCTGGAAATGTGAAACACATAAAAAGATGTAAGAATATGTTCATCAAGGAGGAAATTTTACTTCAAATATACAAGTATATATTCAGTCAGTCAGTTAAGTGATACACACTTGGCGATCATGTTTCTTTTGAGTCATGACTGACTAGGCAGAAAATTTTCCCCACAGTAGGTTGCCATTTCTTTCAAGGTAGATCACTTGCTAACAAAGGCTACTGAACCCAATTTGTCCTGCTATTTAACCTATAGCTGAAGGGAGAAGGGGTGGATTCATACCTTTCCCAAGGGTATTTGCATATTACTTATCCCAATTAGTTGAGGAAGGTTTATTGGAAAAGGTATACACTACTGAGAATATCATATGCAATAAAAGAATGTACAAAACATTTTCAAAACATATCTGACTTGGCAGAAGATTTTCCTGCAGAAGGTTGCCATTACTTACTGTGGTAAACCAGTTGCTAACCAAGGCCAATCTGTCCTGCTATTCAACTCATAGCTGGAGAGAGACGAAATGGATTAATACCTTTCCCAAGGGTATTTGTGCATAAGTGAATGAAACAAATTTGACTGGAAGCTCCAATTTCTTATTCCGGGCTGATATCCATTGCACCACAACGCACATTCTGTCCTAATGTCAGAATTATGAATGCTAAAACTTGAATCTTTCTATTTTTATTTTGCAAATATTTTCATTTTGCCTCTGAACGGCCACAAAGATGAAGGTTTTGCAGTTGAGTATAACAGCAATTTATACTCACTCACCATAGTATGAAATATAATCGCTAACATGTATAGTATAACCCTGATATAAGAGAGCTGTGAATTCTCTTATATCCGGGTTTGTTCTATTTTATATACATTACCACTGGCTCTGATTTAGGACCAAATAAAAACTCTTATATCCGGGTTTCTCTTATATCAGGTGTCTTATATCCGGGTCATAACAATTGAAATGGCTAGTGCTATGCTAAAAGTTTCTTGTATAGCATTTCTCGCTTGTGAAACTCTTTAGTCTTCTGGCTTCTCAGTCAGTTAAGTGCCATACGTGAAACACGCTTGGGTGATCATGTCTCAAAAGAGACATGACTGACTGGGCAGAACATTATCCCGCAGTAGGTTGCCATTGCTTTCTATGGTAGACTGGTTGCCGACCAAGGCTATAGAACCCAATCTGTCCTGTTATTTAACCCATAACTGGAAGGAAGAGATGGATTAATACCTTTCCCAAGGGGATTTGCATGCAAGTGAATGCAATGAATTCAACTTCTCAGTCAATTTAAATTCTATCATACAGAATTTGTTTTTGATCTACTTGAAAAAATTTAGTGGTGTAGCTCTAAGTCAATCCTGGTCCATGGCAACAATAATGTAACTCTGCATCTACTGCATTGGTCTTCAATTTCCTAGGGGCTACTGTGGTTACCAGCTTGATGAATCCTCACTCGTTTACATGTTGTTAATATTGTATAGATGAATACAGTCCAACTCAATCTAACTGGCATTTGTTTCCTTCACGACCCTTCACTTTTGATCTCAAAGTGTAAGAAAATTGCTGATGAAGAAAAACTGAAGTGAAGTTTAGGTCAATGATGAGGAGCTCCACAAAAAGATTTCTTTAGAATAAAGAATTAACTCTGATTAAAAATGTAACACTGATTTGGTTTATATATGATTTGTTGTATACAACAGTTTTAACTCTTCCCACTTACTGTTACAATCACATGACACTGGGATCCCTTTTTGGAGTTTGCAGCTGCTGTTAGCAGTAATTTAAATTTCTAAGTTCTAGTCTTTAGGGCAGGCACAAGGTCTTAGTCGGAGGTTTTGGTAAATGATGTGGAATCCAGTAACAGTAGTGTGAGAACTCTCCAAGTTGTTAAAATCTCCAGCTTATATGGAGTCCTGTGCCGGCAGGAGTGGGGTTGACTAGGGTCTAGGCTCAGTTGTTTTATACCCTTAGCATCAACCTTTTTCTAAAATTCTATATTCTAAAAATATGTTTATTCAAGTGGTTTTACATATTTGGGTTGTCCAGCCCCATTCGGAGAGTAGTCAGAGAAATCAAGCTGCCTCTTAATTCCAATTCCCTCCCTGTTTCATCTTGTGCTAGCACTCCTAGGAGTGGTGCTAATCTCTCTCACATTCTTCTACTTTCTCAACATCTAACCTCAGACTACTCCAAGGGCTGATACACCATCCTGTGATGAATCTGAATGCATAGGTGAGAAGGGACTTTCAGTCATTAATCTTTCTTTAACAGTTTATTTTATGCTGTGATTCCTCCATCAGCCAGACAACTCAGCCAACTACCTATGATCACTCCATAGTGAGTAATTTTTTTTATCACTTGTATTCAAAGGAATCTGAATTAATGTCAGATGTAATATTTTTGACAAATGCTACAGAAATTAAAATGAATGAACATGTCAGACTAATCTCTATCTTGATAGGTACACTTTTCTTCTGGATGGCCAATTCAAACCAGATTTTTTTTTTTCCTGGTTTTTTATCCAGAATGATCTTAATGTTATTTTGGTGACCATCTGGGATTCTTTATCGACAACAATTTTATTTTTTTTTATTTGACAGCTTCAGGTGATATATTAATGGTCTCTTTCTCGTAGGCAGAAAGTGGGGGAAGACAGTCTTGGTTTTGCTCAATCTTACTGAATTCCATCTAGTTAAATTTGATTTCAATTCTTCTTGGAACCGCTCAGGAGTTCACTTACTACTTTGAAATACAAGTTTCCAACACATTTCATTTTTAATTTTCTTAAACTTTTCAATCTATCTTTCTGTAAATTTCAACAATTATCATCCACTTAGTAAACTTCTTCCTCTTACTTTTTTTCTTTCTTTCCCTTTTTATTTGATCAACCCCTGAAGATCTCAGTGTCACACTGGATTCTTCCAATAACATAGAAGTGGCTGGATATCTTTATCAAAAATATCAACCAACAGGAGTAAGAAGTTCAACATGAGTACCTCAGCTTGAACTCCTTATACCACACTGTGAATATTTATCTGAGCAGAAACTCCTAGTTAAATTATCTCGACCTTTTATATGTTCAGGTTACAAAAATGCCAAGTGATTTTCATCATCTTCATAAGGGTTAGTTGAATCAATTTGAATCCCTATATGCTGAGCCGTGTGCTTACTGAAGAAGTACAAGCTTATGTATCTACTATCTGTTTGTTTTCCTTTTATAAGTAAACTGATAAAAGAAAATGGCCTGGCATTGCTATTTGGCTTATCTCTTCTTTTTTTTTATTCCCTATAAGAACAATTTGCTTTCTAAAAAAAGTACTCCTCCTTAATCCTCCCTCTTATGAGTGAGTAGTTAATTGACTCATTGAAGAATTTAAGCTTTTTCTTAAACACACTGAGTGGAGGTGGGCAGTAGTCCAGTCTGTAAGCCTAACCCATTTTGATCTGTACTCTTCTCTACAAGTGTGGACCAACTGACTGTGATTACATTTAAGGTAACAAATTCAATTTGCATATATGCATTATAAGAGTCAGAAGTAGTTTGTTGACTTTACCTTCTATTCACATATCAAAGGTGATCAAAACCTCCCACAAAATTAAAGTAGAAATGAACTAAAAAAAATAAGTATATATATATATATATATATATATATATATATATATATATACACACACACACACATTCTCGTACTGAATTTTGGGTAAAATTCTTCTGAGCAGTGGCATTTGGTTTAGGTCAACCATGATTTTCCTAGCATCATATTGTGATTAGCACTCTTTGCTTCAGTGAGTCTTAACTGCTATGCCATATATGTTCAATGAAAGCAGAAATGAGGGTCTACTCATTGCATATTCAAACAAACATTGAGAAAATCAAGAAAACACACTAAGCACAGGTTTCACACGAAATAAGCTACAGAAATAGTTGAACAGAAGCATTGAAATAAAGTAAATCCAAATTTATGTGTGTATCTTTAAAAAATAATTTTATTTCATTACATTTAAATGTATACCCTTTAAAAATTTTGCAAAGTGTGCCGTGCTATTTTCATTTGCTCTAAGATGTGCCATTACTTATCAAAGCTACTTTACTGCATTCCAATAGCTTAAATTAGTTAAAACTCTCTAACTTAAACAAGTCCAGGTGCTAATTTATCATAATTAAATACTTTTTGTAATTCTTTTAACAGTATTTTACTTTATACATAAATCATAACTTGCCTTCCATTTTTTTTTCCATTCTATAGTGAGATCAGAGTTTATTTTAGATATTTCTAATGCAAAACATTTGTCAATCTCTCTTGGGGATTTAATAACTTATTTCATATTATCACAAAAATAATGATACTTATAAATACAGTCAAAAACCATCATAACCCAAAGATGAGGATGTTAAGTTAATTATATCTGAGTTGCGATAAAGATTAATTTCATAAGTCATTAATTTTGCTCTCTCATTACATAACTGAGCCTCAGACTGATTATTTTTTTAAATAATTTATTTTTCCTTCATTTAAATTTACTGGTTAATTTTCAACCATCTGATACAATTTATTTGAATGTTATACAAGATAAGCAGAATGATTATTAAGTGAAAAGTTCTTGCCATGCAATTTACAAGCTAAACATATGGAAAAGATATTATATTAAAATATGATCTACTGAACATCAATTAATATCTGGAATGTATTCAAAACAGACATTTATCTTTAATACTGACTTCTTGTAAAAAAAAAAAAAAAAAAACCATCTGTTCAACTTCAACCCCTACTTCTTTCCCTGCTGTGCATGTCATAACAAAACACATAATAAAGCATGTTTATAAATATATTTTTAATGCCAATATTGAACTTTGTGATGCCAGTGATATTAGCAGTTATCACTTCCAATACAGAAATGCTCTTCACAGTCGGAGTATTTGCAAGTATTTTTCCTTTTTGGTGAATTCTTGTACTGTGCTGCTAGGTTGGAATTTCTGAACAGTCTCCATCAGCAAACCTGACATCATCATTGTAAAAATCCAATTTTACATGATTAGTGTCAAGGAACTTTCAAGACCAATGATTGCCAAGTGAGTTCATTTCTTACTTCATGAACAAGCCTTTCAAACAAGTCCTCCAAAAATATAGGAAATATGTTCTTTGTCCACATTCAACAAGAAGCATGGTGAAATTCATTGTTATGCGAGTTGCTCACATAAATACCTTCAGCAAGCATCTCTGCCACTGGCAGTAACACCTACATTTCTGGAATCATATAATCTGATCATTTTTGTCCCTGCCTCCATGTATTCACTGTATACTTTGGAGCAATTTACTGGAAGCTGCCAGTGTTTATATGCATCGTATATCAGAACTTTCTCAAGTAGAGCAGTAAAGTACATAGTAACAACAAAGTAAATTGTTTTGCTTTTACATCTTGCTAAGAAATGACAGTTACATCATTGCTATAATAAAGCTTGTCTTATTCTACTTTACCTTTTTTATTTTTTTCCATTAATATTCCTGATAAGTGCCTGTGATTTGTCATTAGAGTACCACACAGTTTTTACTGTGCCAACTTCATCATAGCTTGAAAGAAATTGGTATGCAATGAATGAGAAAACTCTTTAAGGCAAACAACAAAGTTCCAGATTGGGGTATAAAATTAGTGTCATATCTTCTAATATAGATATCAGCATTGCATATGTAATTATTACACACTAGAAAGTTACAATTATCACACACTAAAAAGCTTTTCTTTGTCTCATTCTATTGGCTTGTCTTTGATGTATTATGTAAAAGGAAGTTTATTTTGGGATGGCATCATACTTTCATCTAGTAATAGTCTACAACTAGGCATATAAGGCTTGAGCTTATCCTCATCTTTGTTGTCATATTCATGACATTTCAGTCATTGTACACTTCAGCCTTCTTCAGGTGACTGGAATTTCGAACCAAACACTTTATTTTGTCCACCAGGACAAATTGTTTTAGTTCCCCATGCCATGCATCTTCCAGATATCTCAGTTTTAGTTATTTCTTTTAGTAACAAGTCTCCAAAGACAGATGGCTCTGTGAATAAAAATGTTGTTTGAAGTAATTCAGTGACCTGGCCCAAAGAACTTAAGTTCAATAACTGGCCAGAGGAGAGGTGAAACAAAAAAACTTGGAGACTTACTTGACCATGTCTATGCTCTAAAATCTGATATGTTTTGTTTGAAATGGTTGAAATGTTCAAGGTCAAATTGGCAAGGCTGTGGAAACATTGAAGTGTTTGTAAAAAAAAAAAATAATTTTGGCTAGTATACTACCTACTCATGTGCAAAGAGTTTAAAAAAAAAAAAAAAAGATTCAATAATAGAAGGGAGCAGAAAGATGCAAAGGAGATAATATTTATTGATATGAGTACTATTGATATTTTAGATACTAAAAAAGTTGTCATTACACTATTGTTGCATAATTACTAATTGTAAAATCATTATTACATAATTTCTGCATTTTTATGTCAAGTTATTTTCATCAAACAGTGCAATCTATGTTAGAAAAACTGTATTATATTTTATTTCCTGAAAGGGGGAGGGTGATGTATGGCTCTGCCTCAAAGACAGTCAATCATAAAATTGATTATCTGAATTTTACCTTTGACAAAAAGGGAAAAACAAAACATCAGTGGAACATTTTTTGTGAAAAACTGATAACACAAAAACATGATTAGCTTCGTTTATCACATCAATACCATATTGTATTCTCTGTACATCCAACACATAGACAAGCCCTAAAAATTGATGACATTACAAGTTCAAGGAAAAGACAATTAAATAAACAGCTTTACATACCCACACACTTATTTCAATCTTAAAGCGAAAGAGTCAAAACATTTGTGTGAAAAATAAGGACATAGAAAAAAAAGGGACAGTATTTTTTGGTGTTACACATGAAAATTATGTGTATTGATTTCTGCAAAACAGCAAAATAATCTGGTATTTATCTATACATACACATTGAAGTAGGGTGTGTCAGGTATTTGAGAACACATCATTAATAAGCCACACATTGAAGTTATATTGTATGGGTTAAATTTTAACATTCTAATTTTTATTTCAGACATATTAATAAGATTAACATGACAGTTTCAAATCAGAAACAAGAAATAAGGCATAATGTGTTCATGGTACTAGTCACTAACCACAGCAACTTAGAGATGCCTGCTTCTTCAAGGTTCAAGATCAAACTCATTCCTGACCTTGAAGCTTTTGGTGTCATTTTGTAACCAAAAGAAACATTCAGAGAAGTCATCTAACAAGTCCAGTACATCAACTTAACAAGTCAATGAAGGCTCTTAATGCTAAACAACGTGAGGTGGCTAGAGTTCACAACATGACATATAGTGCACAAGGTTTACCAACTATTTGCCCACAGTCGGGACCCTAACAGGTGCTACCCCACTTGTTCAGGGCAGACCTGGAAACAACAATTAAGAGGTGGTTTGATGCTCCTCAAACCTCTCAATCTGCTAGATATCATTCATAATCATACTCAGGACAATGATGCACAAGGACATCAGGTACAATTTCTACACAAAAAAAAAAAAAGAGTTCAAATCCAACAATCCCCAACAGAACTGTTTGATTTTAACAAGCACTAACTGAATAAACTCAAGTATTCTAAAAAACCAAGTATTTTTTTATTCTTCTTTAATAAGATGTTCAACCAAAACCAAGAGGAATGGCAGTTGGTTTTGTGCAGAGCCCATGATTAGGCATACCAAGTCCATGTCTTCTGTGATAGAAGTTAAGAGAATATGATCTGTGTCAATGCCACTACCTACATTAAGGTGTCTATTTTGCCTTGGATTAAGATGGCTCGATGAAAGTCATATAACAGATCACTCAGTAAGTCCTGAGCCTAGCTAATAAAACAACTTTTAGGTAAAATTCAACTTTATTCATCAGCATAGTTTTCTTCTAGGGTGATACATCGATTCCAATGCTCCTCTAAGAATTTGATGCTTTTTTTTGTAGAAGGATTTGTCTTTGGCCTCAAAATACAGCTCAGTTTCCGATATCACTTCTTTGCTGGAGCCAAATCTCTTTCCCTGGAGCATTCTTTTGAGGTCTGCAAACAGCCAGTAGTTGCTGGGGGCCAGATAAAAATAAGGTGGATGCAGAAGCAATTCAAAGTGCAATTTATGTAATTTTGCCATTGTTGCAATCAACTTGAAGCATGGCATGTTGTCTTGGTGAAAGATGACTTACTTCTTCATTTGTGGCTGTTTTTTGATGATTTCTTCCTTCAAATGTACCAATAATGCTATATAATATTCACTATTGATGGTTCTTCCTTTCTCAAGGTAATTGATGAACAAAAAATATGGAAACCAAAACCTTACCTGCTGATGTTTGTGTCTTTGGTTACTTTAGACAGCTTTCACCTGCTGCTGTCCACTTAGCTGACTGCCGATTTGACTCTGGAGTGAAATGGTGGATCCATATTTTATCCATTGTCACATATTTATGCAAAAAATTCTTGTTACATTGCAAACAACACTCTGAATCATCAACATGTTGTTTTTCTGATCAACTGTAAGCAAACACAGCACCCACTTTGAACACAGCTTTCTCATTGACAAATGTTCATGCAAAATGGTGAATACACTGCCTTCTGATATGTTTAACTCCTCTCACACAACTTAAATTTACGATTGGCCAAAACGAGTTTGCAAATTTTTTTTTTTTTTTTGTGTTTTCCTGGACAACTGCCGATTTTGGGTGACCTGAGCATTCAGCATCATTTGTGTCTGTATGACCACATTTAAAGTCAGCATACCACCTTTTAACCATTGTTTCTGACAGAGCAGAGTCAGAATAAAACTTATTAAGCCATTGCTTTGCTTGAACAGTATTTTCCCCCCATCAGAAAGCAATGCTTTTTCAATACACTAATTCAGATTTTTTCCATTATTTAAAAAATTTGCAACTGTAGCTTCACTTAAATAACTGTAATTTATAAACTAATAATCCGAGTGGGCCCAAATTTTGTCATGTGAAGGTTAGTATTTCATAAAAATCATATGGATTTTTTTATTAGTGGTGTTATCTATATGTCAGGCCCAGTACTTATTGAGCGATGAGTTATGTTCCAGTAAGTTTCTGCTGCTTCTTATATAACCCAGGCATGGATGGCTAAGAACTTTCACAAATATAGACATGTTTGTGAAAGATCTTAGCTATCCATGCCTGTTTCCTTGTTCTTCTGGTTTAAACTCCCTGGACTACTACATGATGGATACCATCAAGAGGTAGACCAATTAGTATCTCTATAATACTAAGGACTTACTGATGGCCAATATAAATGAGAACCACTTGATCCAAGCAAACTATTGGCTAGATTGTGGCTATTAAAAAGGCTGAGGAAGGTTTTATTGAATAAACATTCTAAGCTGAGTAAGTGCACAAATGTATTTGAAAATATCCTGATTTTTATTATATTCCTTTCCATTCAGACTCATATACTCTGCTTGGTTATGAGACTCAGTGTTTTGGCTGTTGTACTCTCCAGACTTTTGTACTCTGTAATCTTCTTGGTATTTTGAATAGAACACTTTATTCAATCTATAGAGATAGAGTATTCTGTTTTTTCTGTTTAGGAAATATCTTGTCTTTAATCTCTTCGCTTTTTACATGGGTTGTCTGCTTCTTCCAATGAATCAACATAAATGATTTTTCTGTTTATCAGGTGGCAATAGCAGTCATGCTCTGGTTCAGTTAAAAAAAGCAAAATCTTTATCATAAAGAATGAATTAATGTCATATCACATTACACAAAAAGCAAAATGGGAATAATCTATACTCATGGTTTAAATAAAGAGTTCATTTCAAAATTTCCCAGTTATAAAATAAAACAACCCCCCTGAAGAATGATGGAGAAAACAACAGGCAAGACATGACTATAATAATCAAGATGAGGACATCTCAGAAATCTAATTCCTAAATTTATCAGATCTGTAATTTTATCTTGTGGAATGCATGGCCAGATTACATTCAAAATATCATATAATTTTTGAGGGGTGTTTATATTCTACAATCCCAAATGGTTTAAATATATCTAAAGAAATTCAAATTAGCCAGACCTGTTGATTACAGGTGCTTAATACACTTTTAGACCTATTAGGGTTAGTTTGTTTTTTTCTCCTGTGAGGTGAAGTGTATAATATAAAGAATTATTGTTTTTGTTCAAATAACCATGAGTAAGAGAAGAAGGCTTCTGCAGAATATGCATTTTACTGAATTCATATTATTCATTCCTTCCAGAAGATTTGAACAGCCAGTACTACAAATAGTTTTTCATATTATAACCAATGATTTATCATAGTTGATAGTGGACTTGCAAGTAGGTCAAATAAAATTCTTGGGGAGGGGAAATCTCCAGTCCTATAATGAACTACTATTTAAAACTTGAATATATGATGACACAGCCAAAAATATGAGTGTCAAATCTTCAATGGGCAGTTAACTATCTCAAATGCCTACTACTTTCTTTGATGAATGTTAATTAGAGGAGTGAAACATGGACTGAACACTTTCTTGAGCTGATTTAAATGCATACATATATCTGCCACCTTACAATATTAGCCAACTACTCCCCCCACATCATTTTATTAACACATCATTCTGATAACTGAACCTGAACAATATGTAGTGATTTTCTTTCCTTCATTAATAAATAATATGACCCCATGACTCACAGTGAAAAGTGGAATTCTTGATTTTCATACTATTTAACAGCTTTTTTTCATATTCTGATTAACCAGCAATTTCAAATTTCATTTAAGAAAATTCAGTAATTGTGAATGTATTTTAATTAAATGTGAAACTTGAGTCAATCATGTTTACCAATATTTCTATTTTATAAGGCAAAAAGTAATTTCAAGTTACAAAAAAAATACTAAGATAAATTTTCCAACCACTCTGTCAAATCTAATAAGGTAATAATGAAAAAAAGAATCTAATCGAAAAAATAAACTTCTAAAATATGCAGACACTTGATAAAGAATTCAATACATTGCTCCATTGAAGATCCCAGCAACATGGCTAAGACTTTAGTTCATGAGCTGAAGAGAAATTATTTGATTACGAAAATTATGAGGAGGAAATGCAGCAAAGTTAAATCAATCTAACCATTCCATTATGTCTACACAATCATACAAAAATTTGTTACTTTTGGGTTCATAATTGAAGTTGTCTTTTTTAAGTAAAATGTTTTCCCCCTTTTTTTCTTTTATAAGTTTACAAAAATAAACTAAAATTATGTTAGAAGTGAACACAAGGATGGGACAAAACTGCCAGACAAATGGTCGGAAGGAAACATCTTTTAAATTTGTTTTTAAAAATGAACATGAAAAGAAAGAATATTTTGAAAAGCTTGGGTTATTTAAAAGAACATCTGAACAAATATGGTTCAAAAATAAATAAAAAATGTGTGTTCAGTCATTTTGTAAGTAAAGTTGGCCAAGTAGTGAAGAGAAGGAAAAATACCTCATATAGAAACCAGAGCAACAGATTTATTGCTCGTCTGCTTTCTAAGACCAACTGAAGATGAAAAATATAATATCAAATTAATAACAAAAGGAAAAAGTTAAAGAAAATGTCTCCCTCCTACCCCTTACAAAAAATAAAATGAAATGAAAATAAACAGAGTAAAGGGTAGATGCAAAACAAAAGACTAAGGAAATAACAGGGACTAGAAAATGGAGGAAAGAAGAAAGGCAAGCAACTAGAAAGAAATGGAGGGAAAAAATATCAAATTTAGTTTTTGATTGATTTCTTTTTGCTTTTCTATTTAACTACGATTATCCCCAAAAACATCCAATCAAATTACAGAAAAATCGACCAACAAGCAGATGTTATTCTATCATGCTCTGCCCACTTTCTACTAGCACCAAGCTGATTAACCACATTCTCTACTTCTCTAACATTACAATTTCTTTCTTAATCCACTGATTTTCTCTTAGTAAATTGGACTTAACAAAAAAGTTTCCCTCCAGAAAAAAAAAATATGCATATTGTCAAATCTCCTGAAATATGGTTATGAAACATAGCTTTCAAATCATTCAGAAATTCTTCATATGCTGGGAAAAAAAAGAAAAAAAATGTATAACTTTGTGTAATTATTCATTTATCTCTTAAAATTAGTTGTAATAAAGTGATTATGAAACATGAAAAATATAGCATGAAATGATAGGTTAGTAATTAAAAATTGAAGTCTCATAGCATCTACAAAAGAAAAAAATTCCAAACCATTTACTTAACTTTTTTTTTTTAACTATATGCTGTAATTATCAAATTTTAAAGAACATTATGGCTAATAAAGAACCTATACTGCAAAAGAGAAAAAGTTACAGCTATTTTCACAAATTTCTTCATAATTTTACAAAAAAAAAAAATCATTAAGAATTATTGTTTGCATTCAGTTACTTTTTAAGTAAACCAAAACTTCTTTTAACTATTATCATTAACTATTGCAAGAAACTAAAATTATTTATACTGAAATATAAGTTCCTCAGAATTTTGAAGGAACATGTTGTCTCTCCTTGAATTCAGAACACCATATTATACTAACAAGTCAAATGCACATGAAACCTAATTAACCAATGAAAAATCAAACAAAGCTAAAATAGAAATACCAGGATTTCTTTCTTCTTTTTCTCCATATCTCATTCCCTGATGAAGCTTTAATAAAAGTGAAACATGTTAAACAGATAACGAAAAGTTAAAAACGTTTATCAAAGTTCCTATAGCAAAGTTTAACTTTCATATCCACAAAAAAATAAAAATAATGAAAAACAAAAACAACAGGTGTGTCAAAACAGTTTTTCTCTTAACACCCTATTACTGTATACTACTTCAACAATTTTTATTATTTTAAAAAACTATAGAGAATTTTAAAAATCCAAACATGCGAAAATGGATTTATACATTTTCTGTATTCTTGACAACAAAAATATTGAACACTATTAGATTATTTCTTGATAAGAAAAATTTTATATTTATAAAATTATAAAAATGTGAATCAACTACAATACAATGCTTAACATGTAATATATTATCAAGAAATAAACATGAAAAGACTTTTTTTAATCACAAAATTAGAAAAATTTATAACATTTTAAAAATGTGAACCAACTATGAAATATTTATTTACCATTTTTTTATAAAAGAAAAAAAATAAGAAATTTTTGGATTCATAAATTTATGAAAATGTTAAAAAATATTAAACATGTAACAAATAACTGCAATTATAAATTTTGAAAGAAATCCACTTTCAAGGTATTTATTTTATTTGCTATTGCCACTTAACTATTTAAATTTTTAAATAAAAATATTTTTCATATTCATTTCTTTATAAAACAGTAAATAATAAATATTACATTGTAGTTTATTTACATTTTAGTAATCTTGTAAATATAAAATTAATCTTATAAATAAACAATCTAAATAGTGTGTAACATTTTTGTTATTACAATGCAACAAATTACACAGCACTTATTTAGATTAATCTAAGATTTACTTCAAATGATTACTTAAAAAAAAAACAAAAAAAAAGTTTTATTTGGTAATAAAATAAGTGACAAATGGCTATAAAAAGATTATTTATGGCTAATTAGTTTAAATAATGCATTGACTATTGTTTGCATGATGAGGTAATAATTGTAATTAAAATGATGCACAAAAATAACAAAATAATCGTTTTAATTTTTCTGAATATTAGTGCCTTAGCAAAAAAATAAATAATCGGTGTGTCAAAAAGATGGTTTTTTTTCTTGAACCTGCTATTATTTTGATTACCTTCACTCCTTGGCAATTTATTATAATTCTAAACATAGCTTTTTAAAACAAACATTGTTGAGGGGATATACAGTAATTGTTGTGTCAAAAGAAAAATAATCCATTTGACCCACACCATTTTTTGTAGGTACATAGCTTAAACTTTGCCATTATTTTTTTTATATCAAAAATAGTTTAGATATTTCAAAGAAATATATTCTTATTTGTCTTTAGTTATATTTAATGTCCTGTGCATATGTAAATTACATTTTTTTTTACTGAGCATGTATCTCACATTACACTAATACAATGGAAGATAATAAGGAGATTTTAACTTTAAGAAATTAACTGGAACATAAAATTATATTTTTGTCTATAAATTCAGCAACCTTCCAAGTGATGTTTAAAAAAACTGAAGCCCTTCTTTATGTGCTCTTCAGCCCTCAACCAGGTGCAGATTCAATGGAGGAAAAACATTTTTTTTCTAAATGAAAAAATAAAATACAAAAATGGTGGTGGTGTGAAAATGTGGAGTCAGTCCTTAATATACCAACCAGATCAGTTTATTTCAGCATTGTTATGTACACTATTCCATCAAACCAAGTAGCCAGTTAATTCTAAAGTATACCCAGATGTTCCACAATATGTAGCTTTCAATATGCAAAGAAAACCAAATGGGGTTGAAATCCATACTGGCTTAAATTAAGCACCTGGCTGACAAAATGATACTACCTGCTATATCCAACAACTTCCTCACTTTCCAACAATATTTCCTGTTAAATATTTAGACTTCATCCCAAAGTCAAGAATGTGTGTCCTTTCCATTCACTGCCATATCAGATTTTTCTACCTTTTCCTTCTGTTATAGCTTTCTAATGTAGCTAAAGTTGGGCTGTAAGAGGCCAGCTGCTTTCTCTCTTAGATAAGAGCCATCAGTCTAATTTAAAAAGTATTAGTCAAAATTCTTAGTTGTCTTCCTTTTTTTGTTTCTATTTATCCTTTTTAATTGTAAACCAAAGTGTCTAGAAACAGAAAAAAAATCTATGAAGTTATCTTTTCCCACCCATGATGCTCTTTCAAAATGGCTGCCCCTCTGGACAGAGAAAAGAATAGTTTCTGTTTTGGGAAAGAGAAAATGCTGCAGTGCATGTTTATAGAAAAGTTACACTTGATTTAAACACAATATAGAGATAGGTCAGTAAACTTTATAGCAATCCTAGAGAGAAAGTAAAAACTGACAACCCCTACAGTTTGTGGCAGGCCAACTGCTGCAATGAAAGATAAAAACAAAACAGGCCAATGCTTTAATGACAGCTGACAGAATCACTGCAAAATTCTGTGAAGGTCTTTGAGTTGTGTTAGTGGCTGCAGTTTAGTGCAGTATTGTGGTTATTTAAAAGTCTGTGTAAAGTGGCTTCCCATAATGCTGCAGACTCCATGAGGGAGCAGAGAATGTTTGCTGACCAAGAGCTACACAACACTGATAGCACTTTCTTAAAAAGGATACCTGGATTCATCACAATGAGTCAAGAGAACAAAAGGTCAGAAAATTATAAATGTCCAGGTTTCATTCATTATTTGTGAATTGCCAGGACTCTCTCAGAAAAAGTAGAGTGGTGTTCTGTTGCCTACTTCATGATTCTGAATTCATAAAAGTTCTCTTCCTTAACTGGCTGCCACCTAAGCTCAGTCTATTCTGCTATTTAACTCAACTGAAAGGAGAACAAATTTATGTTTTCTTAAGAGCATTAGTGTGAAAGTTAACACCACAGACTAAGCAAAAATTTGTTTTATTGATTCCACTTTCTGCACTGATAACTACCTTGCTAACCACACATTCTTAAAACAATTATAACATCAGATTTTAAAATTTTTCTACCAAAATTTACCTTCAATCAATTGAATTGATGAGAATTTTAACCATAAAATGGCTGACATATTTGATAATATACAGTTAACATATTTCCTCTTCAAACATGACAGTCATTTCCAATAAACTTGATTTAATATATCTGGTTCAATAAATAACAAGTGAGAAAAAATAGAAATATTTGGTTGTTAATATTGTAGCAATATATGTGCAATATTTATAAAGTTATGTTATCACAGGAATCAACAATGTTTAAAGGAGAGTTTTATAGCTTGGCTTGTTTATATGTAAACAGCCACATTTCTAATATGAAGTAATTGACATGAATAAGAAAAATTTACCAACATTTAAGTTAAAAAATACATTAAGAAACAATTTACATGACAATACAAAAAGGAAATGAAAATAAGTCTATTACTATAAACAAACCAATAGTTTTAAAGAAGTTCAGACAAACAGATACAAAGGGTTTGTCAACAGTCTCCAAATGGTTTTCAATATCTGTCTATATTTCTGAGATAAGGTATTGTAACTATTTACATTATTCGAACTGCTGTAATCTTTATTGTCATATTCTCAACATTTCAATGTTGTACACTCCGGCATTCTTCAGGTGATATACGTTGGAATTTTGAACTGAATCCTTTATTTCATCCTCTGGAGTAGATTGTTTTAGTTCCACATGCCATTCACTTTCTGGATATCTTAGTTTTAGTTAATTCCCTTTAGTAACTCTACTCTCTGAGTTTTTGTTCACCACTGCTATGGCCTGGTATTGAACTCACAACTCTGAGTCAAGTCCAGATTTACTTCCGTCAATGCTTTTATCCAAAGAACAATATACCCTGTGAATGAAATAAAGGGTTTGGTTCAAAATTTCAATGTATATCACCTGAAGAAAGCCAGAGTGTACAATGGCTGAAATACTGTGAATGACAAAAATGAGGACAACAGTTTGAATTGTGTAAATAGTTTTCAATAGTAAAAACACTTCTTGTACCCTCTTTATTATAGTTGGCCTTTTAGAGCAGAAAGTTATGCAATCTTTTGTTAGACTTAATATCCCATACAAATATAAAAAAGTATGTGAGGAGGAAACCAGATTTCTCATTACATACAGAATTAAAAAATATAAGTTATAGCCAAAGCAGGTATAGATATGGCATGGGAGACCATAACAAGATAAAGAATTAATATATTGCCCTTAGTAAGATAAAGTTTATATAATTTACAAGGTGTACTGCTGGAAAGTGGAAAGTTGAAAAAGGTGGCTTATACTATTTTGTAGTCACGTTCTTAAATCAGGATAGTATAGATTTTAGCACCAAGTATTTTTCTTGATTAGCAAAAATAAGAAGGAAACTTCCCTATGTATAGATTAGAATTACTTGTATATCTAGCATTACTACAATGAACTGATACAGTTGATATATTGTTGCCATTTTCTAAGGCTTTTTACTTTTCATTGGTTATAGATTGAAGAATGGATTAGTGAAAAAATTGTGTTTACAATATCAAAAACATGAAGGAGTTCAAATGTTTGAGATAAATTTGAAAATGTTCCTCTATATGGAGATATCAGCTAAAGAAACTAATGAATTAGGGTTTACAAAGAAAAATGTATTCAACAGGTGTTATATCTACACTTTTGTTATTATAGGTAAGTTTTGCCAATTATATTTAATATTGGTTTAAATTTTGTTAGAACGATAATTCCCTCAATCAATTCTCCAAGTTCTTATTGAGAACTGAAATATACAAATTCTAGCTAAAGTCAATCAGGCTATTTCAAGAAATACATTGCATATTAACAAGAGACTTTACACTCATAAAAAGGATATGAAGTTTCCAACATCTTTGAGAAAGAAAAAAAATGAAAAAATTTGTATGATCCTTTCTAGTCAATAATGATCAATCTCATACAATAATTGCCATTTTATAAGATTCTAGAAGTACTGATCACTCAGCAGCCTGCAGCAACCTTTGGTAATAATGAGTTGTGAAGATGTTCAAGGAAAGTTGTTGACTTTCCAAGATCTGTCTCCTTTCACCATCTGTGTTGATTAAATCAAAAATGCATTAAAACTGCAACAGTGGTTTCAAACTAAAAAAGTTGGCAAAGTATCTGTACTGCTTTTGGCATAGGTCAAGTACTTCCTTATAATCAAATCACATTTGAGTGCTTCAGTTCTACATAAGTTCCAAGCAAAGGAAAGATTGTAAAACTTGATAATAATCAAAAAGAGCCAAATGTCTACTATTCAGACTCATTCAAGATGTTCCAATCTACAAAATGAGAATACGTTCAAAACAAATCAAGTGATGGTAAAATCCAATTTGTGAAGAGAACAAACAGCAAGAGTGATCCACACATTTCAAATACTTGATCGTTTTTACTAACAATTTAAATTCAGCTTTTATTAAGATGTTCTTGATTGATTTAAAAAAAAAAAAATCTTTACAAAATCAGAACAGAATTTAGTATTTATCTTCTTTATTCAATTAATGTATATATGTTATTATATTGAGATAAAGCCATCAGTTGCATGTAAGATGAGAATGGTATACTTTGAAATTTAAAATGAGGAATTCCAACAGTAGCAGCTACAAAAATGGGTAGTACATGCAACTAGAAGGCAAGATAACAATATAGTCCAAATGTTAATTTTTCACACTACCTTAAAGAAGAAGGGTCATTGAGAAAACTCACATCAGTACTAGAAAGAGTGATACCAGTGAACTTGAGTAGTCTTTGTTGCTAAAAAACTGCTTTAATAGAAAAATTGTATATATTCCAACACAGAACGTTTTCTGTATGGAAACGATTAATCTCAACATTGCTATCTGTACAAAGTTGAAAGTTTAGGTCAACATGTGTCCACAAAAAAATTGGAAAAAAAAACCCTACCTTTTCAACATTATAGAAAACGAAGAATATAAAATTTTCAAGCTGAAAATGCCATATGTTTAATCTTTAAAGTTACATTCACATGAACAAAGGAGAGAGTAGCTAATAAATGTAACCATCTTGTCATAAAACAATAATTAGCAAGGTAGTGGGTAACAAAATCTACAGTCCAATGAACCTTTTGCATGTTTTTCTCCACTCCACAATTATTTTTTATTTATTTTCTAAAACAAAGATTATTAAGGCTGATAAGTATGATAAATTAGGAAACTTGCTATATGAAGCCCTGAAAAAAATGTGTACAACTTTAATTTGAAAAGAGCTATTCTACCATTCCTCAACCTTAGAGAATGAAAATGCTACATTGAAACTAATGATATTCTACACCAATTATTGTAATTATGAATATGCAACTAGATGAATATATAATGAGTCACTTATCTTCTATAAACTCTTCAGGCTATAATTATATTAAGCTCAGTTCACTATCATTATGCAACATAAAACCCTTATTCAGCAATCTGGTTCCTACTTTTGATTAGACTTTTTACTGAACTAACTTTTGCCTTTTATTTATAGCATTCACAGAATTGACCCTATGCTTCTCAATTTCTTCTTTGGGTTTTTTCCCTTCTGTCATAATAAATTATTAAATGAGTAATAAAAAATTACAAAGTAAATAAAATGTAGAGTGAAGGGCTGGTTAAATATAGATAAATGGCAGAACTACCCAATGAACAATTGACATAAGAAAAAAAAAAAAAAAAACAGGGCAAAATTAATATAAATCAAGCAAACGATATACGCAAAGCAAATTAAAAGTAATAAGGTAAAGCAACAGTAATCTAGCAAAAAGTACAAACTAACAATTCGGGTGAACACCCAAGAGCAAATTCAGATAACCAAACGTAGTGTTCTGGCTTCAAGGCAAGACAGACCAGGACTGAGTCAAATGTATCCTAGAATTGGCCTATTTTATTGGCTAGGAAGAAATCCCAGCATGTATTTATGCGCTTCTGCCTATAAATTAAGGAGGGGAGTGTTTTGCAATCATTCCCAGTATAATTGGAACCAACATAAATATAAAAAAAAATAATTACAAGCACATAACTACAATAACTGCAGTTATTGAAAAGACATCAAAATAAAAGATTTGCTCTAATGACCAATGAGTAAAATATAGAAATAATACCTATAAAACACTTGAGATTATTAGCAGTCTAAATTTAGAATATCTCAAGTGCACATACTGTTATCTAGTCACTTTAAGATGAAATCTTTTTTTTTGTTCTAGTTACTCTTATCTACAAATAATTTAATTAAAACAAATTTTACATACACACATACTTTTGTGATATGATAAACACTACAACAATCTGACTACAAATGAAAACAAAAGAGAAAAATAGATGTGAATAATTTGTATTGCCATACACAAGATCTAAACTTATTTATAAATGGAACTTTGTGTGTATGTGTGTGTGTGTGTGTATCCATTACCTATAGACTCCAAAACGGCTGAACCGATTTTCTTGAAAATTTACACAGTTGTACTATAAGCATCTGCGAGTGTTCTTAGTTAGGTTTTGTGTCGAGGTACCCCCGATAAATATCGATAATCGAAAAAAAATCGGGTTGTAGAAGGAGTGGTCTGATTTTAATCAAATTTGATACACTCATAGACAAAGACATAAGAAACGATATTCAGAAGTTTCAAGGCTGCAGTTCTTACAATAATGCAGGAAATCGATAAAATATATATATATATATATATAACTCATACCCACTCTCTCCCTATGTACATCCTAAGTCGTCTATCACCCTCCTTCTGACATTTCCTATACCCAATCCCTCTATGTAACCCCCTGCGCTATAGTGGCAGTGGAATGCCTTGCTTGGGGTGACACGATTATAAAAAAAAAAAAAAAAAAAAATCAATCAATACCAGGAACTCAAAATTTGACTTACATCCATTCATTTTTCTTTCAGTCTACAGTTTCGCTTAACTGAGCTCCAGAACCATGGATTAGTTTTAAAGCTTTCATTACACCCGAGCAACGCCAGGCTATACTGCTAGTCTACTAATAAGCCCAAAACAAATCAAAGAAGACATTAAATCTTAAATATGATTTCTAGAAAATGACCTAAAAGAATTACAAGTATCCTGTTTAAAAATATATACAGGCTTAAAGGAGATAAAGAAAAAATAAGGCCAGTCAGAGAGCAAAGTAGTTTTTGACAAAAAGAAAATGACAGTTTAACAAAAACACAATATAACTGGAAATCCTAAAATACTCAAAAAATATGCTATTTTTTTTAATTGAGGGGAACAAAACTTTCAACAATTTACATTGGGAAAAATTGATTGTAATATAAATAATAAAAATTGTAAATGTCTAAGTTGCAAAGCAATTTTACATATTTTGTTCAGGTTAAAAATTTCTCAATTATTTAAATACATAAAAAGCAAAATAACAATTTATACTATTTACATTGTTTGGACTAGTGTTGTCATCATTATTGTCATATTTACAACATTTTGACCATTGTACACTTCGGCCTTCTACAGATAACAATAAAGATGAGGACAATAGTCCAAACAGTGTAAACAGTTACAATAACTCATCTCAGAAATATGAACAAATAAAATAGTGACAGACTAGTTTATAATGAATTGCTAAGGTAGATATCTTTATCAAGAAGGTGGATAAATTCTATTAAGGAGTTAATGTAAAGATGAATGTTCATTTATTGAAAAACACTCAATCTATAAGTTGAAGTATATTGAGAAGTGTTGATTTATATTTAAGTTTTCTGATAATTAATATTTGAGTAAAATATGTCATAGAAAATAAAAAAATATTTTTCAGCAATAGACTTTTCAATGTTTTAGATTAAATATTCTTTTTCCAATTCAGATTAGCAAGTTGCTCTTCTTCCAATAATCTTGTATCTGATTAATCATTTAATAAATTGTAATGATTTCACTAACAAGTGGAAAATAATTTTTAATGCTACCATGCTCCTTCCAGTATTTTTCCATCAACTAATGTATCTTTCTACTATGGTTGCCAGATTAAGATACTACAGTCTTAATTTTGATTCTTTTGAGGGTCATCATGGGGAAGTCAATTAAAAATTTAGTAATACTAGATTTCCAAATGTGGCCCAATTTAGCAACTGTTGTTTCTTCTTTATAAAATTAATAGGTACCTTATAAAGAATATGTCGCAAAAACAACAAAAAATACATATTGGTTGGAAGCACGCACAGGAAAAGAAAGTATTCCAAACAGGTTCACCAGGCAAACCAAATTCTCACTTCTCGTCTTGATCTCCGATATGCAGTTCACACACAAACAGCTAAAAAAACACCCCACAAATGAGCATAGCATGTTTTATACACTCAGCCTGGCTACCACTCAACCAATGTGCACCCAGAACCAGTCAATAGAAATGGCTACAAGCGACATCAATTCTATAACTACGAAATGCTGTCAGATTCTCCATCTGTCCAAAGCTTGTCAATTCGCCGTCTCCACTCTCCCTTGCAAAACAAACACGCGACTATGGCCTTTTTGGGTCACCGAGATAAGTCACTGCTACAGAATAGTTGGTGTAAAATTCTAAAATATAAAAAAGAGGCTTTTTTTTTTTTCATTTGTGATAGTTATAAATATGTCAATTAAGCACGGCATAAAATATTGTTAAAGCCAGTTCAAATACAAAAACAAAAGCCAGGGTTTTTATAATTAGCTTAGAGAATGAATGAACATCAAGTACAAATCTGATTATTGTTTGTGCTTTATGTGTATTTAACTAATTACAGAAGCCAGTCAATTGTTAGTCAATGGGGATCATAATAAAAAACAGTTTCACATTTGCACAAAATGAATAGAATGGAAGAGAGCCTGTATGTCAACTAATAGCACACACAAGTTTACCCCATGACTTCTTGAAGTTTATAATACTGGTAGAAATTATCAAGAAAATTAAATATATCGAATGACTGTGTTGTCATTGTTAAAGTACACACTGACCTATTATTACACAATATTCAAGTTTTTCAAAAATAGAAACAAATAACAGCACCAATTACAAAAAAAAAAAATCAGTGTTTATTTTGTAGACCAAAGTATTAAAAAAAAAAAAAAAAAAAAAAAAAAAATTAAAGTTTAAGTAAAACTTACACCAATGAAGAAAAGAGACTAAGAAATTATTTTTACTGTGAATGGATGTAAAAAAAAACAAAAAAAAAAAAAACTGTTCTTCCCAATAAAACAGTACCAATATCATTTAGTGTAAGAAAAATAAAATAGTGATTTGCTGGCATTTGGGAATTCTTTTTAAATTCAATCTTATATTGAAATTTTAACAATTGCATTTTTAAACATGCAGATTTGACAAAATATTACTAAAACAGTGTAAAATATATGCTTTATAATAATGTTAGAAAGTTAATTAGTTTTTGATTATACTCCTGTTAAAAAAGACTAAAAATAATTACTAAGTTAGAATGGTCAAAAACAATTTTCTTTTGTGTTTCATCACCAGAAAAATGTACTTTACATGTAACAAATACTTACATAATGATAGCTTTAAGTAATAATGATGAAAGCTATCATTTGTCAAAAGAGACTTTAATGTTTTCTTTGATAAAACCTATAAATAGATAAATAAGGTAGTTAGAAACACCTACCTCAAGTTAAGTTTACTTTTCATGACTAACTCAATGGAGTTAGGAAAAAATTTAAACTTAACCTTTCTTTATATATTCTTTTAACAATGAATTTTTCATGCACACATACATTAATTTTTAAATATTATATGGAAGCGTTGTTGAAATTTTAAAATATATTTGTACGTGGCAGTTGATATTTCACACTCAGCCCTAGATGTCTGATTGTAGATGTTTTGACAGCGGCTGAATTTATTTTTCCTTTGAAGTTCTAGGAACATTTCAGCCTCTCTCTCTCTCTCTCTATATATATATATATATATATATATATATATATATATATATACATACCATTTCACCCCAAGAAAGCCAGTACTACCCCTGGTGCACAGAAGGTTAGTGATGAGAAAGAGGAACAAGTTACAGAGGGTGTCAGAGAATGGGTAAGAGAAGGATGCGAACACTGGTGTGAAAAGAGCTGTATAAGAGTAGAGTGGACAGGGAAAAGAACATGAGGGGAAGGATGCAAGTCAAGGAGATAGGAGATGGTAACTGACATTACATTTAAATTCTTGGAGATTATAGCCATCAGGGAAGCAAGTATACAAAAGGGAGTTCCACAGGTGGGATGTGCAAGAAAAAAAGTTGCTAGTGTAAAAGTTGCAGTCACATATGATTGGTTTCACTGCAAAAGGGTGGGACTTAGTTGCTAATCTAGTAGCTCAAGTAAATTCATGCAGAGAGGACACCAGAAAGTTAAGCTCTTCAGAGCAGAAGACATGAAAATATTTGCAGGAGAGACAGAAAGAAGCCACATTACGCCAGTGAGAAAGTGACTGAAGCTGAGCTACCAAGTTGGGAATCGATCACATTGCAGATTCTCAGGTTAGATTTTGTCAAGAACCCCGAGATGAATAGCAGTGGCACCTGACCAGATGTGACAGCAGTATTCCATACACAGGCAAATGGTAGATTTATATATCTGCAGGATGGATTCAGATGGGAAAAACTTCCTGGTACTACACAGTGAACTCACCTTATTAGCAGCAGATTTAGCTATGGATTCAATGTAGTCATTCCACTTGAGGTCGGCTGAGAGAGTTAGGGCGAGGTGGTGCAGTGTTTTGCTTTCAGGGAGACTAGCCTGATCCATGCTAATGGGGGGGGGGTTTAGGAGCGATTGTCTATGGTAGTTAACAGATAGCAACTTTATTTTGGAAGCATTAAAATTCATGGGTCATTTCTTACCCCAGTCCCCCACAGATTGAAAGGTCCATTTCAAGCTCAGCAGCCTCAGCGGATTTCTGATCGAGGCGGGAGTAAATGGCGGTGTCGTCAGCGTAGATGCCTACTTGGGATCTGATTACATCAGGGAGATTGTTAATAAAAACAAGAAAAAGCGTAGGATAGAGCCTTGAGAGACACTTTCATTCGTATGATAGTATCTGGAGACATGTCCATTCAATACTACCTTCATTTCAAGATTTAAAAGGAACGGCTGGATTAAATCAAACAATCGTTCAGTTATATCATAGCTCCATAGCTTGCATGGAAGGTCAGCATGCCAGACTGTCAAACACTTTGGAGATATCCAGAGCAACAGTTTAAGCTTTGCCATTCTTATGGAGAGCCTGGTATATATTCTCAGTGATGGTCATTAACATATCAGCAGTATATTGGATATAATGCATTAGGGTCAAGGAAGTTTCTTACTGATAGAATAATAACTACAAAATAAGTGAAATAAAATTCACCATGATGAATTTTAAGTTTCAACTCAGTTAATATTCTGATGGAAACTGATTTGTTCACTGGTAAGGTTTACATTGAACCTATTCTTTTCTGAATTTTAGTTTTTAAATATTGTATCTAAAGTGTTGCTTAAATTTTTAAATATACTTGTATGTGCCAGTCAATATTTCATACTCAGCTCTAGATATTTAATTATAAACATTCTAACAGCAAAAATATTTTTAAAGATATTCTTAAGTGAATGTTTCTCCTCACATATAAAGGTATCTTAAAATTCTCTTGCAGAGACTAGTATGGGATCCCTGATTTTAACTTAATTAAAACCTAGTAAATTTGTTTTCCTTAATTTTCTTTTTTTAAAATTGAAGTAGATAGACACCCTACTATCGCCCGATTTATATTCCTCTCCCTTCTTTTGAACAAGAGTAGAGGCTAATTCCTTGTTCCCTATTTAGGAAGGGGTTTCCAGTTATCTTTCCTCAGGTTTTAATAATAATGCTATCAGAAATTTTTAGTAATGTGTATGGATGGTGACGTCTCTTCATACTGAGTTTACCAGGTTGGCAGTTTCCTGGATGCTGCTTCTGAGTAGTAGTTAGGGGCCTGAACTCATGCATCCATGAAGTTCTGACTCAAGCCTCATTCTTCCTCTTAGTTCGCTCCTGCTTGCTTGGCTACCATTGCTCACAAGAACCACTTCTTCATTACTTGGGGTAAAATGATTATAAAAGAAAATACAAACATTAGCAGAATAGTATTGTAGCTTATTATTAGGGCTATACAAAACCATCTTCAGGGTTTTCAGAATACGAGAAATCATGGCTCTCAACTACTTACTCTTTGTAACTCTTAATGTTTGTCTTTTTAGCATTTTTCCCATTCCCAGTTCTGCCATCTCTTTAAATAAGCTTGTTGAGTAGGTAGGATACTCAGTTTCCCTGATTCACTTGGCATCAATATATCCTGTGAATGCCAAATTCTCCAAGAACCTCTTTCCTCATTATGCATCCCAGGAATTTCAATCATCGCTTTCTGATCTTAAGAATAGTTAATTTTAAGAAAGGCTCTATTGAATTAAAATTCATGTAATATACTCAAATCATTAATATAAAATTACTCTTGAAATGGGGTTTAATACAAAATTCTCAATTTTAGCCTTATAATTTTTTCAACTGACTGCTAAGTACTATGACAAGAGATTACTATTAATTAGTAAATGTTTATATCTGTGATGCTTGTATATGTGACTCTTCACCATTAAAAATACCATAATGGTTCTTCATCTTTTTCCATATTGCTAGAATTAGTTTCAGTAAAATACTAATCACTACTTGATGAAATAATATCCAATCTTATCTACACTGTTTACATAAGGGTTAATGCTCTCATTTATGTTAAAAATAGTCCGCATGTAAATAGCGTAAATAATGATAACTCCTCATCCTAAAAATTTAGGTAGAACATATCCAATCAACTGTACACATTACAAAATATCAACAATTCATGACCTGCAGCTTTTTGACCTGCTTTTTTGTCTGATTTATCTAAACATAAATCAAACAAAAATATAGAAACAATCTTTGATTATACTTAGCATCTAAATCCCTACTATCTACTCTGCAGTTTTTACCTGCATTATTTAGTGGCCTAATTTGTTTACAAATTTATCTGTTTGTTGCTACTATGCCTATTCTATCTAGGATTTTTTATCCATCTGTATAGAATGGTTTATAGTCACGATATTTGTCTTAATTCTCTATGCATACTTTTGTTGATTGACAGACACACACAAAAAAAAAGAAACAAACAAGGTTAGGTTTGGAGATTTGGAGGTTTGGAGATTGTCCGTAGTGCTGCCATATTCATTATGACTGGTGTTATATTATCAGGATCTTTATTTGTTCTAATACTTCGTTAATTCAAAGTCCAAGTGAAGAGATGGCTGTTGGTTTATTTCTATAAAACTGAATATATTGAGATTCATGTGTTTTTTTAGTACACTAAGTTATTTAGGTTGTACTTTTAGTGCCTATTGAAGGGATCATTCTTCAATATGCACTAAAATACTGATACCACATGATGATCTCAAACAAAGCCATCATGAATAAGGGATTCTAGCCATACAAGTCAATCATTGATTCCTTGGTTTTTCCAGAATCCACTTTGGTAGCTAGATAAGAGATTGTTTTTCTTTAGGTACCACTTTAGTTGAGTATTTACCATTCTCTCCATTGTTTTGAAAATGCAACTTGTTAGTACAATGGGTCAGTAGTTTGTTAGGTTGAAATGGTTTTGCCATTTTTAGGAATTGGAACAATGACAGGCTCAATTTTGAAAATTTGTTTAAACACACCATATATGATTGAAGTTCTGGAGAAGTATTAAAAGAGACTTTTCTAGTAGGTGTTTTAAAAATTGGTTGAATTTTGTCTGGACCAATTGCAGAGTTTTTACTTTTGTTTATAGAGTCTTTTAGTTCTGTTATAATGGAGAGAATATTGCATTCTTTATTGTTTGAAGCAAATGTAGGTTGTTGTTTTTTTTGTTTCATAATGTTTTTATATTTTTGAAATTTAGGATTTGTTAAGGAGTTTCTTTGAAATTCAGTTGCTATTAGGTTTATTTCTTTTTTTTCCAGTGTATTTCTCCATTTGTTTTGGTTAAGTGGACTGTTGCAGTTTGTGATTTTCTTCCATTAATTTCCCATGTTATTCATTGGTGTTTTGTTGTTTAGTCTGAAGATATAGTTTTGGCAAGATTCTCTTTTAGATTTTTTTTAATTATACAGCATGCTTTTGCTTGAGCTTGCTTGTAGTTTTGTAGGTTAATTACACTTGGGCTGTGTAAGATTATGTTTAGCTTTTATTCCTGGTTTTTACTGCTTCTCTGCATTTTGCTGTAACTTAGGGTTTTGATTTGGTATGTGATTTAAAGGAAGATTTGGATGTTGTTTGTCTTGCTATTTGTGTTTGTAAAGGAGAGTATTGGTTTTGGTTCATTGAAATTGAAAATTTCCATGTTGATTTGGGATGAGCAGAGGTCATTGAATTTTAGCCAGTTAGATTTGTGTAGTTGCCATTTTGGATTCTTCTGGCATAAGCTTGCTTATATTTAGGAAAATTGGTGAATGAAAACTACCATATTTGTCATCATGAACTTGTTGAAAGTTCATAAAAATTACAGGGTACATATGGTTAGGTTGATAGCTGATGTTGATCTGGTACCTGGGTGTAAGTATATGTGCATTTGGTTATTAAGAATACATAAATTAGATGATTCTAGTAGAGATTCTATAATTTTACCAGTTTGAGGTTCCTGCAGCCCCACATTTTGCAGTATGCATTAAAATCTCCCATTAGTAGAAAAGGAATGGGAAGTTGGCCAATTAGCCTATTTCACTTATTTGTGTTCTGGAGGAATATAAATTTAACATTGTTCGATGAATTGAAGCTTTTACTACCATGGTTTGTGGATTTGGGTTTTACATGGGATATTGATTTTTAACCAATATTGAAGTACCCCATTTGGTCTATTCTTTATTGCTGATACATTTATTGTGATAAGTTTCATATCCTTTAAAGAAGATGTTTTTTTTTTTTAGAAAGGTCTCCTGCAAGCAGACTATCATCTGTAAGAGGTTGTTTGATTTCCTTAGAGCTTCTACAGTTCTAATGTATGACGCTTGTGTTTCATTTGAGTGGTAATTATTTTATTTTAGTGGGTGGACCTTAAAGATGACTGTTTTTAGCTATCTATTCCTATATATTCCATTGTGATTGTTTTCCTTGTTTATGAACTTGGTTTTCATTGAGTATTTTGTATGTTCTTGATTATTTGGGTTCTTTTTGCTTTTTTTTTATTATTATTATCATCTTGATGTGGGTTGTCGTCCTGTTTATTTGCTTTTAATTCTCTTCCTTCTAGGTCTTTTTTATTTCTAATTTTGTTTTGAATTGAGGTCTGACTGATTTTTGTTCTGTCAGTTTTCTGTTTGTGGAATTTTTCATTTGAGAAGTTTTGAGCATTTTGTCATTGAGTATTTGTTGTCAGTGAATTTTGTATTCGATTTACATTGTGGATAGTTTTGGTTCAAGTTTACAACTGGTTTTAATATTTTTTGAATTTTTGAATTAAAAATCTTAGCTTCATGTAAGTTGTTTGATATTAGATTTTCATAGATATAGCTTGATGATTATTAGGTAATTTTTGTATATAATGGTATATTGAAGTTTGTCTCAATGGTTTTCCTTGCCAGTAAGGAAATGTTTTCTGTGGGTTTAATTTCTAACATATCTTTTTCTTTTTTCAAGATTTCACAGTCGCCAAAAGTTTCCCTTTGATTTTGTTTACAATTAGGGCATTTGGTTTCATTTGGTCATGTGATCTCTGTGTAGTCAGAATCATTCTCTCCACATTTTCCATACTGACTTCTTTGTACATTTGTACAAGTCCATATTTTTGGCAGTTGAAGCATCCTAATGCATTTGGAAAATATGTTTCTACTTTGGAAACTATATATCCAATTTTTATTACTTGTGGTGGTTCTGGTGCAACAAAAGTAATGATATAAGTGTTAGTATTTATAATTCTATCAATTTTTTTTTTTTTTTTTTTTGGTAATGGATATTCTTTTTATGTCTCTAATGTTTAGTTTTTTGGTAGAATTATTGTTCTTAATTTCCTTCGGTTTACACTGAGAGCTCAGTGCTTCTCACTGCTGAAGAAATTTAAAATTTGGTGTGAGTAAACCTTTATCTTCATATCATGAAATTTAGTCATCCTTAATAAAGTTTTAGCGTCATATTTTCCTTTAACTTCTTTCAGTAACATATTATTTTTAGTTTTTATTTGTTTTGTTTAACTGTTTTTGGAGTTATCCAAGATGCTAAAATTTCTTTTAAGAAATGATATAAGGGATATAAGTGACAACTTATTACTAGTTTGTTTTTTATTGATTCTATGAATTTAAAATATTTTTCCTTTGAATGATTTTCTGTGTCTATATCAACGTGTAGTTTGTTTTTCAGGGTTTTCTTTTTGTGCCCATACTTTATTATTCACAGCAATGCTTCACACCTATCTTAGAGTTCCATATGGGGGAAATAATGAGGGAGGAAATCTCATTCACCTTATTCCTCTTCAGGGCTGATATATTCAAACACAGAGCGGGTTCCAAGCACTCGTTATATCCGCAATCATCCACTCAAGTACGAGCTCTTCTCAGAGACAGGTTGAAATAGCCATGTCAGATTCCTTTGTTCCCAGTATGAGTGACCCTACAGCCACTACTAAGTTTAAACTTTGACATGATAAAAGTGAACATATTTTGTTTGCTTTGTTAGTCTGATTTAGGGCTTTATGTGGCTAAGTGGTTGATTGGATCAGGCCTTTCCAACCGCCTGAAGTGGTGTGTTGGAGTTTAGGAGTATATGTATCGTCCAATTTCTAAAACTCAACCACCAGGAACCTGTCCACAAGCATTAAAGTTGGCTACCTTAGGAGACTTTTACCCACTACAAAAGTGCAGTTGATGTATTCTGAAGTTGTGCAAACAGGGTGTTATTATTTTTGAATAGTCATGACTTCTATGTAATGGTTTCTCATTACCTTCTCTGGTTTTGAATTCACAGCTCTCCTTCTCCTAGACTGGCTACCAACCAAGACTAAAAATTCCAGTCTAAATTGATATTTAACCTATAGTTTTGGGGGGTTTTATTTCCTTTGGTGGTGGAGGGGATTTATGTTTTCCCACTGACATTAGTGCAAAAGTGAATGCAACAGACTAGGCTGGAATTTGAACTCAGTTTGGCAATTTCTATACCAATAACTGTTTCACTAGCTGTATAGCCAATTAACATTCATTATAACTACTGTTAAAATAGGTGATTATTCAAGATTAAGCATATGGAATTCTATAAACTTAATTAAAAGAAATGATAGGTAAAATACATTTGTTTAACAAGGAATAGCAAATATATTAGGCATTTTCATATCATAAAGACATTAAATAAGAAAAGTTTCCAAGTCTAGGCTTAACACAGAATTTATAAGAAACAATCACTAATGAATGAAACAGATATTTTATTAAATACTAATTTGTATAGATAGACCATGAACTTCATCATTGATGGCTGCAATCTGAACAATACAAGATACACATATGATACAGTGCTGATAGCAGATACAGGAAAAAAACTGCAAAACCTCTTACAGGAAGTAGTTAAAGAAAGAACTATAAATAAACCACAAGAAAACTGAATGCATGGTAATCACTAAAAAGAAGAGCCCAAAATGCCAACTACAAGTTGGGGATACAAAAATCAAACAGGTGCAGAAATTAAAATGCCTGGGAAGTGTTCTTACAGAGGATGGAATGTGTGACACTGAGATCTGAAGGCGTATTGGCATGGCTAAGGATGCATTCCAGAAGCTGAGTAGAGTGTTAAGAGAGAAAAATTTTGCTGGAAACAAAGAAGCAAGTACTGGGTTGTTATGCAATGTCTGTTCTTCAACATGGCAGTAAATGCTGGACAATTTCATCAAAGGTGAAAGAAAGACTTGAAGCAACAGAAATGTGGTTCTACAGCAGGATGCTGAGGATACCATGGACAAAACATGTGAGCAATGATGAATTTTTGGAAAGGATGACCAGACATGAAAAAGAAACTGATACTTAACATCAGGAAGTTTTTGAGACATGTAATGAGGAAGGAGAGCTTGGAGAACCTGATGCTCATGGGATGGATAGAGGGGAAGAGGGACAATGGAAAGCAGTGCACAACATTCCTGATGGACTTGAGATGGATGATGGAGCATATATTGAGTAGAATAACAGAAGAGGGGTATTAAGAATGACAAGGGATAGGGAGAAGAGGAGGGCCATGATCACTTACATTCGGAAAGGACATAACACATACAAGTTTTGTGGAACCTATCTTCACATAAAAATTTTTTTCTTTATCCGTCAACTGACCAGAATGTTATTTATGATCTTTCAAATTCTTGAGACCGAGTTCAATAGGCACTAACACTTACTTTACAACTAAGTATCTTTATAGTATGATTTTTAGGAACGTCAATCCATTGACCAATTTATGTAATTATTCAATGGATTCTATCTTATTGTTAGAAACATAAAAATTTCAAGCCACACTTGTCTGAACTATTGTTACAATTTCTTTCTTTTGACAATACCATGTGGATTTTACAAACATATGACTATTATAGAAAGCAAGATGCAGCTGTGACCAGGAATCAGAATATTAGAAGTAAGAAGTGTTTAACAGAAGAAATTTTAGTGAGAATAAACTAAACTTACCTCAGCATCCATAATGGCATGAGTGTATGGACAAATACTACAGCTAGTGCACTGCTATGACTTTTTAATGTAAAGTTAAAGTGATAAGTTTATAAAAAACATTTCCTTAGAAGGAAATGATTAAGATTACCATTATCATAATGGAGCTAGTGCTTATTTGAGTATTATTAAAATATTGTCTACACTGAATTCAACTTAAAATTCCCCTTTCTTTCTGAGTACATACTTTTTATCAACTATCACAGAAGGGTACCTTTTTTTTTTTTCTTTTTTTTTTTTTAATTTAATCATTTCACTCCAAGCAAGGTATGACCACCACTAGTGGGCAGGGGGTTGCAGTGAGTGAAAAGACTAGGCACAATGGGAATAAAGAAATAAGAGATGAATGGGATTCAAGAAGATGGCAATTGATGCTGCATTTAAATTTTTAGGAATGGTAGCTATCGGGGAAACAAGTAAACAGAAAGGAGTTCCACAGGTGGGAGGTGGGAGAAAAGAAATTGTTTGAGTTGAAGTAACAGTTGCATTTAACTATTTTAATGGTAAAAGGGTGGGGGCTAAGATGCCAATATAGTAGCTCACTTAAATTCATGTAGTAGGGGCACCTGTTAAAAAAGCTTGTCAGAGCAGTTGCCATGAAAATATTTGTAGAAAAGACAGAGAGAAGCCATGTCATGCCAGTAAGAAAGTGACTGAAGTTGAGATGCCAAGTCAGTACTGATTACATTGCAGATTCTTCTTTGAATTTTGTTGTGAGCTTAGAGATGAATAGCAAGAATACCCAACCAGATATTTTTGAAACAGGAAATTTGATAGGACAAATAACTACTCAGTTTTATTTAACTCTGAAATTAAAATGGGTTACCAAAGCAGATAATCAAGCAGCTGGACCTGAACTTTTCTGATTTTTCTATAAAAAAAAAAATATCAATCTAAAATGAACAATTTCAAATAAAATTAAATTGTTTCATGTTCAAATTTTAATAATTCTTTTATTAACAGCTTTTTCAAGTGCAGGGAACATTAATTTAAGAGTTAAAAAGGAAAAAAAATCTACATGCAGCCCTCTTAAGTGCGTATATGCAAGTTGTGTGTGTAAACAAATAGATTTATTTGGATTGAAAATTTGGGTGTTGTTCCTAGAACTATTGTTACTGCTACAAAATAATTTTCTAATAAAAATAATTCCTTCACAATCATTAAAGTACATAATTTTCTTGGTCCATAAATTTCTATTCTCTAATGACTAAAACAACATAATTTAATAACTGACAGAGAACCAATAAAAAGGAGGAGTTGAGTGAATGCTGACTAAAAAAATAGCAAACCTAGTAAAGAGTTATTCAATAAATCTCTCAAGATGGAGGGTAGGAAATGATATTGCCTTCCTATTTCAATCTTTTTTTCATATCAACAAAATAATCATTTATTGAACAATTTTTAAGAGTAAAGAAAATGCCACTTGATAACTTATTTAGTGATTCCTTTCTTCTATCTTCAATAACCACAAATATATGCATAAAATTTATGCTAAAAAGCTTGTTTCACTGCATATCTGCTGCTTACATGTTAGAGATTTTAATTTTAGTCCTCAAATTTCCTCAATTCTCTCACTTAACAACCAAAGAATTACTCGTCTCAAAATTTCAGAAGAAAATTAGATTCACTTGTTTAAAAGTCAAAGAAAAAAAGATCATACTACAGAAATAAAAGCACCTCACTCAGATAGGAAAAGGCAGGGTAGAGTAATGGATAGCAGCTCAGATTGAGGAATTGGAGAGATTAGTTCAAATTCCAGTCAAATTCATTACATTCACTTATGTGCTAATATCCTTGGAAAAGGTATAAATTCATCTTTTCTCCCCACCAAAAGCTATATGTAAATAGCAGAACAAACTGGGTACTATAGCCTTGGCTAGTAACCAGTCTACTGCAATAAGAATTGGCAACCTATTGTGAGAAAAAATTTTCACACCACATACAGTTGGGGACCACTTGTGGAGCATAAAAAAAAAGTTCCATGAGACTTCTGGAGAAAACGCTGACTCACCTTACCCAAGGTGAATCCTGCCACAAGTAAGTACCTCACTTAGATAACACTTAAAATAAGCAGCTTCAGTTAAACTGAGTGTAGAGTTTTATCTATACTAGGAAGGAATATTATCTGCATATGTATGCATACATGTTATTTCAAGTAGGCATTAAAGTGTTGGTTGGGGAGGCAGTGTGTATTTGGACTTAGTAGAAACTGGCAAGCAATAACCAGCAGTACTAAAAATAAGAACGAGATGATATCCCTAAATATGAGCATTAAAACAAGAACAGCTTACTCTCATACATTAAATATAGGGTTCAGTTCAGAATTACCTGTAGATCAATATACACCTGAGGAAGGCTTGGAATGCAGAACGGCTAAAACCTTGTGATAACAACAAAGATGAGGACAATTGTTCAAGTATAAATAATGTAAATAGGCAAGATAATATTAGACATCAATAGTGGAATGAGAATACTCATTCCCCAATAGATTAAATAAAGAGTTCAGTTCAGATTTCCCTGTAGGTTACCCGAATTGACATATACCTGAAGAAGGCCAGAGGGTGCAACTGTCAAAACACTGTGATGACAATAGTCAATATGAAAAATAGCATAAATGATAACTGCTCATCCCAGAAATAGACAAAGATTCAAGAGGTAATTAAAAAGATTGAAAAAAAAGAGTATTACTATTGTGATAATAGTATCAATATATAGATTGATTACAACATTCAGTGCAATTTTTAAAAAAGGTAACAATCTATATATTGTTATTGAACAATGTAAAGATTAATATCCTGTGAGAAACCAATAGGATATAAATTAATAGTTTCAGAAATAAAGCCTTGAAGATATTAATTATTCATTGTGCATGCAAGTTTTAATTCCATATTTATTTTACCCATTGACAAAGTTGACTGAGTATTGAAATATCAGAGTCATTGCTATATGAAAAATTCTAGCATAAATACAGAGCAGAGTTGACATCAGTTAGTCTCCCTATTTGTTGGCTACTGACCACGAAAATCTTTTGCTGAAAAAGCATATTTTTATAAAATTAGACAAACTGAAACTGGTGGTATATATTTGGAATTTTTAAATAAATCTTTCTAGTGCTTTTGTTTATGGTTTAAACTTTAATCAGAAGCACTTTTGCGTTCGCTTTTCTTATGAGGTTTCATTTTTAGTGTAGCCATACACGAAAAGAAAAAGTCACAAAGTTCAACAACAAAAACATAAATTACATTTTCCTGCATCTTAAAGATTTCTCAAGCAGGTCTCTCTAATCAAATTTTATTAGATCCCTACCAGCCATGAATCATCATAAAAATCTTTAGATAAGCGATGAACTAATGCCGCAGTCTAAATTATTTCCTAAGATAAATTATTTGCTAAGATTTAATAAGCAGGTTTAAGTCGATTACACCTTGCTACAGGTTCAAAGCTCACTATTGGGAGCATTACCATTAGGTTTTTTTTTCAACTTGTAGCCATAGTGAAATAAAGATGAAGTAGTTTCACACACTATACTTTCAACAATAAATTTTATACACTGATGAAAAATAAATTTGCAACACAATGAAAATGCTTTCATTTATTCAAGATTAAATAGGCTAATAATATAGGTGAATTACAATAAGTACATATAAAGATCAATATGTGCACTGGTTCCAAAATAAGATGTGCATCAAAAGTACTCAGACTCCATGTTCAGCCAGTCAGTTAAGTGCCGTACGTGATAAACACTTGGAGATCATGTATCTTTTGGGACATGACTGACTAGGAAGAAGATTTTCATGCAGTAGGTTGTCATTATGTTCTGCAGTAGACTGGTTGCCAACCAAGGCTATAGAACCCAATCTGTCTTGCTATTTAACCAATAGCTAGAGAGAGAAGCGACAGATCAATCCCTTTCCCAAAGGTATTTGCATGTAAGTGAATGCAACGAATTCAACTGGAATTCGAATTCAACTCTCCAACTTCTTGTCCCAAGCCAATATTCACTGTACTACAATACATACCCATATTAATACACCATATATTCTACTTGGGCATGAACCCTAGCCCTATACTCCCACGTGTGTACAACTGTAGATATCAAATCCAATCCTCTGATATATTACATGCTGACCCAATACAGCAAAATTTGTTGGTGAGCTAATTGGACAAGTTAGCTATCATCCCATCATGTTCCATATATTTTTATTGGGATCAGGTCTAGTAATCATGCCAATCAATCAAATTGTCAAACATCTTGAAAAGCATATTAAGTAGGAGTATCATTTGGGCAGGTATTGTCTTGCTGCATATTACATTGCCTTCCTGTTGAAGGAATGGAACAATGTTCTGGACATACTTAGCACTGTTCAACACCAAAGGTAAATAAAAAGTGTTGTAACTTATGGTATCTCATATTGTAATGTTACATTGCTAAAATTCCTTAGTGATCTCTCCTCATATTTGCTTAGCATGGTGAAATGTCAGATAAAGGGTTCTAAGAAACAAAACTAAAACAAGTCAACTATACATTCCTGTAAGTAGTGAACTAGCAGAATCTACAGAACTTTTCCAGTGATTTGAGATCTAACAATAAAATTAGATTACATATATTCATACCCAGCAAACCTTTTTGTCTACAATTTGATTTGTTTATTTAATGGCATATCAATTCCTCATAAGTCATTTAATGCCAAAATTTAATTTTCTTGGGAGCTTTGAAGTGATAAAAATATATTTGTTATTCTGCTTTCACAGTTGAGTACATGATAAATGATACTCGGCATTTTTGCATATACATGTGATACATGTGTTTTATTTTGTAATTTTACTGAAGTTATATTTTAGAATACAGTTTGATTTAAGAAATTGTAGGCTATTACATGGACTAAATGTTATGAAAGAGTTGGATGATTTTGTGTTGCAGCATATCAACATCTATGGGTTATTTAATGCCAAAATCTATACATTTTGCACATAATTTTATGGCTTCAAGTACAAATAAAATGTACTGGTAGTAATTTTGCTATGAATAGGTATTGCTGGTAAGATTTTTAATGTAAAAATGTATTTTTATACTTCCATAGTATTTTGTTTTTGTTTGAGAGTTCACTATTTGCCCATAGCTGTGACCCTAATAAGTGCTACCATCCCAGGTCAGGGTGAGGTTGGGAACAACAGCAATTAAGAGGTGGTTCCATGCTTCTCAAAACCCACAATCTCACAATTAGAGGCTTTACTGTCAGATGTAGTTTTGTCATACCTAGGACTAGTTTTTTGTCTATGAATGAGAATGTAATTTTTTAATATCACAATATCAACATGGATTGATAACACTAAACATCATTAATATTGACAGATATAAAGAAAGTTAAATTGTTATAGACTAAATATTTTTATTTGTTTCGGTAATTCTAACTAATCATTTCCCAACTAAGATTGCAACTTTAAACCAAGTTACCTACTTTATTTCCTTTTAGTAATAAGAATGTCCTAGGTATGGGTTATGTAGCAAAAAGTTATATAGTTTTGGGTGGCAGCTTGTCTAAGAGAAAACTGAATTCCAAAACAGAATAGGCAATAGAAAACCACTCCACTATCTTTCCCAAGAAGCAATTCACAGATAAGAAAAAGAATATCTACAAAGTTATGTTTTTCTATGTTCTGAAAGGATCTTGTCTCTTGATCCATAACTGACTAGGTAGAAAATTTTCATGCAGTAGGTTGCTGTTTCTTTCTGTAGTAGACAAGTTTCCAACCAAAGCTAGAAAACCCAATCTAGCCTGCTATTCAAACCATAACTGGAGAGAAAAGAGACGGATTAATACCTTCCCCAAGGGTATTTGTGTATAAGTGAACGCAACAAAATCAACTGGAATTTGAACTCTGCTCCCCAATTTCTCATTCTGAGGCAAGATTCATTACAGCACAACACACATCCAATTAATTCATAAAAATCCATAAACATAAAAAAATACCTAGTCCAAAAGAGATCATAGAATATATGTGTCTCTATAATAATTCTAATTGTTTTTATGGGTTCACCATTAACTCAAATAGTATAGCAGTTAAAGATAAGCATCATACATTGGCACAGAGTTTATGATCAAATATTAGGTAACATGTTTACTCTAACACTATCAACAAGGATAGAGGATAACAAAAAAAAGTTAGGTTTTTAATCTTAGTTTGATTAGAATCAAATTAGATGAATGGTAAAATCTATCATTGATAACCACCAGTTTTAAAATGAGGCTTTGTCATGGGGACAAATTAGTGAAGTCAAATCTCATATTTCTGAAACAAAAACCTAGATACCTGCAGGTTGATTTTAAAGGATAGAGTCATTAGCTTTCATAGGCAACGTTTGATGTGCTTGGTGATTATGGTTTATTACTCAAACTCAACAAAAAGGTGGATGTGCACTGTGGTGCAGTGGATATTGACTCAGAACAACAAATCAGGGGATCTGAGTTCAAATTCCAGTTGAATTCCTAGCATTCATTTAGGCACAAATACCATTGGGAAAGGTATTAATCCATCTCTCCCCTCCAGTTATGGGTTAAATAATAGAACAGATTGAGTTCTATAGCCTTGGCAGGCAACCAGTCTACTGCAGAAAGCAATGGCAACCTACTGCAGGATAATCTTCTGCCCAGTCAGTCATGTCTCTTTTGAGACATGATCACCCAAAGCATGTATCACGTATGGCACTTAACTGACTGACAACTAAAAGGAGCTTGATACCAGTTCAACTTTTGGGAAATCTACAGTACCAATAATGAAACAATGAATGATTTCCAAATTTAAATTTACTCTGATGAGAAATCTTCCAATTTACTTGCAGCTCTTTAACCATTTCACCAAGAGTAAAAAAGTAGATAGATTTTAAACATTAACTCACACTGGTTTTGCTTCAATATTACTAAGAATTTTTATTAATTTTGACTAGAATTTACTTTAATTATAATTGCTTAGTTGCTTTTTATCATAACTTCACTTAGACCATCAATCTATGGCAGTAAATAAAATGTGCAGGATCGTAAATAAAGGAATCTACAGGGTGTCAAGGGGAAAAAAAAACCCAAAAAACTGGTAAATTCAGAAAGAAATGTAGTTATGATTCCTGCATAAACTGAACAGTCATCATTGATGTTTGAAATGTTTGCCTGAATGTTCAATACAAAGTTGTAAGCATGGAAACCAGGAGGCAGTAGCTTTGTGGATAGTATCAAGAGGAATTTAATTCCAAGCTCAGTTAAAAGTTAAATTCCACTTCAATAAATCAATATCGACAATGTCACGATGATGGTTTTGCAAGTGAGTTAGGAGTATACTCCAGATACAGTAATCCATAACATTCAGATTGAGGCTTTTAGAAGGCCACAGAGATGGACCAATTAGATCTGGTGTATTTTCTTGAAGAATAAATTTTCTGCTTTTTCACATTCAAACTCAAATTTCTTTTGAAGTTTAGTGTACAAATAATTAACAATTATAATTCTGCTTGTTCCTTAGTCATATTATATGATAAGCCAGTTCATTATTCATGATATACATCATAAATAATGGACCTTTCAGTTTTGATCATATGGAACAATGAAAAAGACATATCAGAGATGCTGTTGTGGGTAGGGGGATAGAAGAGGTAATAACATTCACGTTTCTTATCTGCTTCAGTGAAATAGAAGAACCTTTCAATTTCCAATCTTTTTATTTGTACCCACTTCTTTAAATAATGATCTGCATTCATATTATGGTTGTTACTGAAATCTTTTGCTAATGTTGTTTAGCACAAGTATTTAACAATGTAATAAAAAAAATTTAAATGCCTATTTTATAGCTGTGTAACTCTTAAGGATCTTATTCAATCATTAACTTAAGATCCATCAGAAAATTAAAATAGAAAAACTGAAATTTTGATGAGTACTACTAGTCAATATAATACTGCACGCAACAATTGCATTCACTAAAAAAGATGCTAGCATATGTTTACTTATCTAAATGCACAAATAGTCATTGTGACAACAAAAAAAGTCCTGAGTATGACAAACTACGTCCAGCAGCAAGGTCTTTGATCAGGAGATTTGCAGTTTTGAGGAGCGTGGATCCACCTCTTAATTGTTGTTGTTCCCAGGTCCACCCTGAACCAGGACTGTAGCACCCATTAAGGTCCCAACCACAGGCAAATAGTGAACTTCCAAACTCTATGAAAGTATAAAAATACATTTTTATAGTAAAAATACCAATAGTACATTTTTATATGTAAAGAAAAATGACCAGCAATATATATCTGTAGTTGAAGGCATAAAATTGCATTTATATTATTTAGATTTCAATATTAAATAACCCATAGAGGATGATGTGCTACTAAACAAAATCAACTAACCAATGTGTAAGAACTCTTTCATGACACTAATCCATATATATTTTCATCAAACTGTATTCCAAAATATAACTCCAACAAAACTACAACATAAAACACATATCACCACCTCTAGTAATTATGTATATGCAAACATGTACATATGCAAAAGCTGAGCATCATCTACCATGTATTCAAATGTGAAAACAGAATAACATTTTTATTGCTTCAAAGCACCAAATAAAATTAAATTTTTGCATTAACTGACTCCTAAGGACTTGATATGCTGCTAAAGAAATCAACCAACAAAAAGGAAAGTTAAGATACTCCTACAGTAATTTGAACAAACATAGACATATATTTACAAACCAAAAATACTATTAGTTAATTAGATGGATGAGAAGTAAAGTCATCATTATAAATGCCGGCTCTATAATGAATATATTAGAAATTAGTTTTAGAAATTTTATATTGCCTTTTCAACACCTATAATTAGGTTCAACAATTAATTGAATAATATTTGGCATTTGTTCATATTGTGGCCTAGACAAACTATTACTATCAATTTTTTTTTCTCATTTAATCATAAATATAAGAGGTTATGAATGTATGTCAAATTTAATGAAAAAATTATATTGATCATAGCAAAAAAATCATTTGTTTTATTAATAGAAGTGTATCAGTGAAAAAAAAAAACATTAGTGAACAATTTTGCAGCAGTATCTCAGACAAGTTTAACAGAAATTACATCTAAAAGATACAACTGCCAAGTTATAAAGTTTTGTTCTGATTAAGAGAGATATCAATAACCTGATTAATTTGGCTTAGTTCATTCTATTTCATGTGCATTTAACTTAAATATCACACAACAAAGACTATATAAACAAAGAAATCAAGATGAGAGATCTACTTGAATTGTGAAGCACTACTAAATTATTGCTTTGCAATGCTGAATACCTAAAAGTATAATCTATTTTCTGTCAGCACACACATGCACAAATGTCATGAAAGATAACGAAATACATACAGCTGTAGTAAACACACATAAAAGTCATCTAAGCTCACCCACAATTTAAAAGAAAAAAAAATGTTCTAAGCACTTTTCAATTAACTGTGTGTAAAAAAATCATTAGTAAGTAAAAGCATAAGTCTGTAAATTATTTTAACATTTGTCTTGATTTTTAAACAAAGATGCAGATGAAATAGAGCATAAAAAAATAAAGATAAAAACAGCAGTACAAATAGTATACGAAATAATGAAAACACTTCATCACAAAACCTTAAATAATCAAATCCTGTTCACTAAGGTTAATAGAATAGGTAAAGCGGCTAGTAATTATTTTCACTGCAAGGGTTTATTTCAGACAATGACAAACTGAACAGGAATGTTTGTAAGTCATTAAATCTTCAGTAAATTCAGGCACGCACACACAAATGGAAACTTGTAGATGTGCTACATAAAGTTTGGGGAATTTGTACAGCACAGATGAAGATACATTTAGTATAAACCTTGACCATTATGCAAAAATATTAAAATTATTTCAATGTTTTGAATTTAAAAATTTCTTAAAATATCACAGGCCACCCACTTTCAGTCAGCAGATATTTTTGAGAATCAATTACCTGAATATACCTTCATTAAATATATATTTTACCCTTATAAAGTATATTGTTACTAGTATCAATATCTACAAATCAGTGTTTTTTGGTTTTTTTTTGCATTCATTTAAAACCCATCATATGCAGTAAAGCAAATTTATTCAAGTGTTTAAAGATTTCTTTTACATTATCCAGGAATAAATTTTGAAATTATGCATGTATAATTCAGACTTTATTTTAATATACTAATTTTTTTTTCTAAGAGAAAAAAAATGTATAAAAAAAAACTATAAAAATTGAAACCAAGCTCAATTCTATTTGTTGCCTAACGATAATATTCCTCCTGAAATTAAAAATTAAATAAATTTTTCACTGTTTAATCACTGCATCAGGGACATTTAAGCCAATGTTTGAATTTTACTATAAAATGAAGGATTTGATACTCCAATATTGAAAAATTTAGAAACACTAATAAATATGAATTAATTTAACAATTCAAAGCCAACCATCCAAGAGAGAAAGAATCATAAAAAAATTAAAAAAACATACACGTAAAAGGAAAATCTTTTGACAGGAACAATTCTTACTAAATTATTTAAAATAATTATTTTTTCTAGATGCTCATTTATTACCACATGAAACTAACCATAAATTTTATCATAAAAGAACATTTTTCTTATTAAACCATTTTTTGGTATAAAACCACAAAATACTTGATCATTTAACTAAGGAATTAAATAAACTATAGATATGTTTATATTAGTAATTTTAATTATTTTTTTATTTTTATTTTTATTCAAGAAATTTCCAACAAATTTCTTAAGGAGTTTGAGGATGAGAGAAAAGAATGTGAGCACTTTGTAATAAATGCACCAATAAATTTTTTTTTTCTTTTATGTGATGTCCCTCCAAGATGTAGACAATCATGACTTTCCACAGATTACTATATATAAGATGACATGCATTCTTATATTAGATTTATAGAAAGATAGTGACAATGTTTTAGGCAAGTGTTTATAATTGGTAGTAATTTTATTAAATTTCCAATGTATTTTCTCCTTAAAGAATTATATTCTTTTTTAATTAGGAAGGCATTAGTGAAATCAACATCTATCATCATTTCTACACAAACTGAAAGAGATTATTTGTCCAGATGCAAGTCTCTCTTGTGTTCATAGAGGCAGGCTTTTAGATAGCATCATGTAGTTGTATATTCATTTTTTACTTTTCCATCTTCATGTAATTGGATTACATCTGGTTATGTTAAAATCTATTCCACAGACAGGATGTGAATACATCTAATTTTAAACTTCAATCAACAATATATATAAGAAGTCATACTGACCCCCCCTACCCCAGACATTCATATTCATTTGCAATACTGTTAATGTTGAACATGAGTTATACTGACAGTGTTTTGTTTTTATTTTTAAAAGTAACAGGCTATGAATCTAGGATACACAATAAGTCAGTTGATGAAGTGGAGAACTGTTTTAGTAATCATCTAATATCTTTATATCAATGTTTCAATTCAGAAATTGCCTGCTATTATTTGACAGTGATGTTAAGCTGGATGTGCATTGAGGTGCAGTGGATATCGGCTCGGAACGAGAAATCGGGGAGCCGAGTTCGAATTCCAGTTGAATTCATTGCATTCACTTACACACAAATACCCTTGGGAAAGGTATTAATCCATCTTTTCCTCCCAGTTATGGGTTAAATAACAGGAGAGATTGGGTTCTATAGCTTTGGCTGCCAACCAATCTACCGCAGAATGCAATGGCAACCTACTGCAGGATAATCTTTCCTTCCAGTTATGGGTTAAATAACAGGACAGATTGGGTTCTATAGCCTTGGTTGGCAACCAGTCTACTGCAGAAAGCAATGGCAACCTACTGCGGGATAATCTTCTGCCCAGTCAGTCATGTCTCTTTCGAGACATGATCGCCCAAGCGTGTTTCACACATGGCACTTAACTGACTGACTGACTGACTGATGTTAAGCTGAGATTCTTTTCAAGTTTGATTAGATGTCTGCCAATATGGTGAACTACAATAAGCTCAAGGAACAGATTCATATTTTGGATAGAGTTAATGAAAACACCACTACAGATTTTACCAGGCTTTGGATCTTTTTTTTAATTCACTCCAACATAAGAATTTATATTTACTAAAATTCACACCAAATTTTCCCAGTTGCACTCCAGTTAGGTTAACCTTTATAATCACTCCAAATGTGGGGGACTTGGGTGCTATATTTCTAAGTGTGTGGTCTGCATTCATAAACAAGACAAAAACTGATTTTTCCTTTTTTTTCAAATTGTAAAAAATTCCTTGGATGTATCTCAAGTATCATCCATTCTTTTAAAAATGTGAATCACTCCCTTATATTTGGTAACTCTTCATTCTGAAGGTTGAAGTTGTTGCAAGGCAAGTTAAACAAATTTTAAAAACTTTAATTTAAAATTTATACTTTGAGGTGAATTAATATTTGCAATACATTATTTGAGGTGAATTAATATTTGCAATACATTATTTGAGGTGAATTAATGCAAAAGATCCCAGGCTTTTATAATCTTCAGCATGACATTCTTCTTTATTTTTCAAGTGGCCAACTGAGACAAATCCTATCAACAACATTTTCTTCGATAGAATTGTACTCAAGACAAAGTCATAAAATTAAATATTCACAAAAATGAAACCTTGAAATTTTCTTTGAATGTTTAACTGTACTTATTTTAATGTCATTTGAAATTCTCTGAATTTTCTTTTTTTGATACAGTATTTTCACTGGATGATTTTTTTTTTACTATTATTATTGTGGTCTCCAACAAAGCAGAACAGGTAATGTCACTTTTCATTAATTTTTCTATATAACAAATTAAACACACTGAAAGTTTTCAAAATGTTGGTGGCATTATATTGTAGAAATTCATAATAGATTTCTGGCATCATTAATGCTTAGTGGATAAAATCAAATTTATATTTTCTCACTGATATGGTCTAAAACTTTTAAAATTCTGTAAAGATTCATATCATGAGGGAATTACATGTATATTAATAGCAGACATGCATAACTTAAACCAGGATTTTAAAAAAGCTTTTACAATTGTGTGCAGTCAAACGCAAAATTTTGTATGCTTTATATTTTTCAATTAACAACAACAGCACAAATAGTGAATGAAAGATGCACTTCATGATTTAGCTGAATTAAAAGATGACATCCACCGAGTTTGTTAGAATAATAGTTGATGATGGAGAGTACAACAGCATTAAGCAAGATGAATAGACTCGTTCAAAAGGTAAAATAATAGAATAGAATACATCTTGTATTTGCATAATCCATAAAAGCAGAGATTACAGTGCAAACCAAAGAGAAGAGGCGAATGAGTAGATTAAATTACAATGTTGGAATGAATAGGATTAAAACTTCTAATTTTAAAATGTTCAACTTTCACTGAAGTGAAAAAAAAAACACAATCAGCCTATTCTATAGAAGGAAATAAATGCATGAAGACTTCATGCACATTCCAATAGCAAAAAAAAAGATATCATATGGGTATTATAGATTTTACAATAGCCATAAAAAGAATTGAAAACTATTCATAGATATTTAAAAAAAAACAAAGAAAAAACTGTTTCTCAGCCTTATAATGCACTTTGTACCAATACAGTACATTTGAAAAGAAACTCAAATATTTTGATTACTCATGAGACTAAACCAACAAATGCTAATTGCCAACATAGTAAATACTGAAACAGATTCAAACATGAATTTCAAAATTGAACTAAATAGTTTCCAAAATTAGTCAAGAGAAAATTGTAATATTCCATCAGAAAAATGCTTAAATGTATATGTCTTTGATAACCAAACAAAAATTGTTACTGAGCGGAGATATTTCCCCAATCCACTGAATTCACCATATACTTCCACCTTAAGAGAATTCTCTAAAAAATATTAAGACTACAAAAGACATTAATTGTTCTTTTTTTTTTCTTTTTTTTTATGGCTTATCAACCCTTTGGAAGTTATTTAAAGCTAAAACATTTTGGTTTGTAAGAGTAATTAGGTTTGTTTTTTTTTTTAATTTTTTGCAAGTGAATACTGAATTGACAATTTTTTTTAAATAATAGTAAGAACTTTCAATATACAAGTCCTACTATTTAACCCATAGCTGGGAGGAGAAGGGTTCATAACTTTTTCAAAGGTATTTGCATGAAAGTGAATGTAGTAAACCTGACAAACTTGAACTCAGCTCTATTTTCTCATTCATTACACCACCCACACACCCCACACAAAAGGCATCAAAATGAGTTCTTCGCCAAAAAGGAAAAGTATTCCAGTGTATGTGTCCTGTGTTTAGAATTTACTTAGTGCTTTTTATAGATCATCACAGTCCAATAATTACAAGGCTGTATTTACACTTGGTGTTTATTGTATAAAAGCAAGAAAATTGAAATCTGTCCTGTTGTAGAAAGTGTCAAAGTTAATGATCTTCAGATAGCTTTACATTGACTCTTGAAAAAAGATGCTTCAACTGCTTAAAATATTTTGTCCAAGAAGTGATTTCCATATGTTAAAATTTTCATAATTACAAACACAATAGGTTTCTGAAGTTTGTAACTTCAAATGTTCAAAAGTAAATGATAAAAATATTTATAATGTTACTGTACTTAGTTTATTCCTTACGCTACATTTACTGATACTAATGTCGTTTGCAGGAAAGTTACAGTTAGATGAAAGATGATGGCAAACATATCAAACTTATTTTAAAAGACAGAAAAATTTATACAACATATATAATTTGTTCATACAAAACTAATTTCAACTTTTTTAGTTCATGTCAAAAACTTTGTAATAAATATCAATGTTTCTTGCCTGGTGTTTTCTCTTACCAAGTCAGTAAGAAATGCTTAAAGACTAATTTCTATATTTAGAAATTACCATTCAGTACATCTTGCCGTTGTAAAGATTTTAAAAGTTTACAAGAAGGTATCAGTAAAAAGAATTTTTATTGACAATGGCGACCATTTTTCAGGAAAGATATACTTTAAATTTAGATGTCTGTAGCAACATTATTTGTGAAAGTCAGAGATTACTAAGAAGATATGACACAATAAAGAACATTGTTTGCAGAGATATTTTGAACAGTTACCATAATGACATCAATTGCAGACTGTTTGAACTTTTGATATTCAAGATTTTAATTTACAGAGTTTTTTTTTTCTATTTCTGAAATTTATTAACAAAAATCTATAAGTTAGGATGTGTCTGTAGATTCATTTTTGTTAACCTCCTATGTTGCTGCTTTCAACATATAACACCTTCTGAATAATAAAATAATTATACTTCTAATAATAATAATAATAAAATAATAATACTTCTGAATAATAATCTGGTTACCCCCCCATGCACAAAAGTACAGAATAATAAAAATATTCTATATCACAAAATTAATTATTCAACTGCTTAATAAACAGAAAAATAAAAAGCATAAATTTACATTTCTAACTAGTGATTGAAAAATCAGCTCCACAAATGTTAACGCGTGTTAAGACTTTATTTTGAAGCAATCTTACATTATAATCCAACATTCTACTTTAAGGCATTATGCTTTTTTCTTTTAAATCGAGTGTGCTCCATACAAGGCAGTAAAGCCATTAAGACGCAAGGGGTTACAAGGTGTGGAAGAATTAGGAACAGAAACATTAGTAGTGACGAAGAACAAAAAGATTAATCAGGAGGACAGTAGTGTTTGACATTGCATTTAAATTTTTGCACATTAAAATTGTCTGGAAAGCATGGAGCCAGAAAGGAGTTCTACAAGCAAGAAGTTCCAGAAAAGAAACTGTTAGCATAGAATTTATGGAGACATCTAGCCAGCTCAACTGTAAGTCTAATATTGCGCTTAAATTCATAAAGTCCAAGGAACCAAAGTGAAGAGCTCATCTGAACAATTACCGTGAAAGGATTTAGAAAAGAGGCACCAAAAGGTAACCTTACAGCAGAAAGTAACAGACTGAAGCCAAGCCACCAGATCAGGACCAATAATATTGCTCACTTTTGTTTTGAATAAAACTGAAATATTTGCTAACAGGTCCCTCTCATAATTGTATAAGTTCAGTATGTACAGAACATTGCTCAACCAATTCTACTGCCATTCTTGCAACAGGAAAGTGATGTGTTCTGCTAGCAGGATAATGCCTGCTTGCATGATGCAATGTCCATGCTGCTCAACATAGTCTACTAAGATGTTTGGCTGGCACAATCATCATGGTCTTCTATTAAACATGTTCAGTTAGCCCACCTGCAACTCTTGCTATAAAGTCAATATGTGCAAGGACTGTGGAATAATGTATAATAGGATGCTTTCTATCATCTGCATGATTGCACGTATGCAAGAGTAAAAGCCTGTGTCAATACTCAAGAAAGATATACAGTGTATTAATATGATATCTGCTGAGTACTGTTGTTACATTCCTTACTTTGAAAGCTGGGCATGTATTGATCTGTATATAATCATTTAAAGCAAACCAGCTACATTAACTACACATTTAATCTTGAATGAATGAACACTAGCATCATTGTGAATTATGAGTGTTACTTCCTTGAATAGAAAAGAAACTGAGAAATTGTCAAAATAAGTAGCTTCCCTTTATTTTTCTTATTATAATTAAAAATATATCTTTTAAGCTCTTTTAGGTTTGTTTTAGAAAACAAACTATATAAGATTGCTGCAAAAATTTATTGGAAAGACAAGTGTGTGTACCATGATGAGATGACTACAAACTTAGGCATTTAATCGACCTAGAACTCTTGCTGTAATGTATTGTGTCAACAGGTGTTTCAAAAAATAAATAAATATATCACAGGTTACTATTTGTCATCTGTACTACGGTTTACATATGAGAGTACAAGACTGTTTTAACCCCCAAGGAAGATACATAGGATATTAATATGAATTCTGTTAATGCAATCTCTTATTTTGGAACCTGTATACATATTCATCTGTAAATGTGATAATTTGATATTACTTGTGTGCTTAATCTTGTGTAATTTGAAATGTTAATTCAGTGTACTGCAATTTTATTTTTTGTCAGGGTATTTGAATTATGAACCATTGTATAGAATTTACTTTTCCTTTATTAAAACTATAATATTAATAGCCAAAAGTCCAATAATTTTTATTTTTTAACAAGTTCATTGTCGATTTCTAATTATGTTTATTCTGCTACACTCAAAACTCTTATAATCCCAAACAAATAATATAACAAATATATTATCAGTTTAGTTGAAACCTGACATTACTGTTCCGTGTGTAGTAAGAAAAAAAAAGTAATGACAGTTATTGAAATTTTAAAATTATTTTTAGACTAAAAAACTTTAAATTATATAATTAATCATAAATAGCAAGTAAAAGCAAATTAAATTTTTATACATAAAGCAAATTTTTGTTATTATTGAGAGGAAAGAGCAAAGGATTTATTGAATTTTATTTTTTTAATCTTTTTTAAAATCTTTGAAATTTGGGTTAAAAATTGTTTTTCTTGCATCAACAGGTAACCATAAATTAGTATGGAAAAATTTGTGGTGAAAAAACACACTTATTTGGAAATTCTTACAAAAATCAGAGATTAATCAGATTTTAATGAAACTTTCAGGACTTATTCAGAAATTAATTAAATTATTTTAGAATTTTTTTTTTCCAGAAAATCTTAGCAAAAAATATTCACGTACATTATTCAAAAGCAACAATAGTAAATTTAAAAGTTATTAGTAATTTTCAAACGTTTCCTCAACAAGCATCTTGTAAGTGAGATATAAAGCCAAAGTACCTAAAATTCAATAAATGTTTAAAAAATTGAAAAATACTGGATGGTTAAAAAATATTTCCCCCTTACCTAAATCTCACAATTTATTGATAAATGTGTCAACACCTCATAAAAACTCAACTTCGTGTTAAAATAATGATTTTCTGCAACTTTTCAAATAATGCAGAAAAGTAATATTTGTCATAATTCAGATTAAACTTTAAATCAGTTAATCTCCCACAAATAAAGTTTCAGAAAAGTACATTTTATTTTTGAATGAATTTTTATTGTTTAATTTCATATGTGATGTAGAGATTTGTCAATATAGATAATTTTAGCAATTTCAAATATAAAATAAAAACACATCACTCAATAAATCCTGAGCCTAACTAATAAAACAACAACTTTTAGGGAAAATTCGACTTTATTCATCAACACAGTTACCATACAGGGATACTCTGATTCCAATGCTTCTCTAACAATTTGATGCCTTTTTTTTTTTTTAGAACAATTTGTCTTTGGCCTCAAAATACGCCTCAGTTTCTGATATCACTTCTTCACTGGAGCTAAATCTCTTTCCCTGGAGCATTCTTTTGAGGTCTGCAATCAGCCAGTCATCGCTGGGGGCCATATCAGAATAGGATGGATGCAGAAGCAATTCGAAGTGCAATTTATGTAGTTTTGCCATTGTTGCGATAGACTTGTGACATGGTGCGTTGTCTTGGTGAAATTTCACTTTTTCTTCTTTATTTATGGGCATTTTTTGGCAATTTCTTCCTTCAAACATACCAATAATGCTATATATTATTGGCTATTGATGGTTCTTCCTTTCTCAAGGTAATCAATAAACAAAATACATTGCGAATCCCAAAATATGGAAACCAAAACATTGCCTAGTGATATTTGTGACTTTGGTCACTTCGGATGATTGCTGATTTGACTCAGGAGTGAAGTGGTGGATTCATGTTTCATCCACTGTCACATATTTATGCAAAAACTCCTTGTTGTGTTGAAACAGTTGTAAACAATGCTCTGAATCATCAACGCATTTGTTTTTGATCAACTGTGAGCAAACACAGCACCCACTTTGAACACAGATTTCTCATTGACAAATGTTCATGCAAAATGGTGAATACCCTGCCTTCTGATATGTTCAACTCCTCTGCTATCTCATGCAACTTCAATTTACAATTGGCCAAAATGAGTTTGTGTATTTTTTGGTATTTTTTTTTTTTTTTGTGTTTTTCAAGACAACTGTCGATTTTGGGAGAACTGAGCATTCAACATCATTTGTGACTGTATAACCACGTTTAAAGTCAGTATACCATCTCTTAACCATCATTTCCTACAGAGTTTGAATAACACTTATCAAGCCATTGCTTTGCTTGAACAGTATTTTTTCCATCAGAAAGCAATGCTTTATCAACACATGAAATTCAGATTTTTCCATTGTTTTGAGAATTTGCAACAGTAGCTTCACTTAAATAACTAATTTGTAAACTAATAATCTGATTGGGCCCAAATTTTGTCACGTGCCATTTGAAGGTTAGTACTTCATAAACATCACATGGATTTTTTTATTAGTGGCACCATCTTAATGTTATGAAGTAAAAACTACATTTACTTATAAAAAACTGAAGCACTCTATACTAATCATTTTGCACACAGGACTTATGAAGTGATGTGTTAATTTAAAATCAATTTAAGTTCGGTTTGAAATACAGCAATGTATTTAGCTTTTGTGGTTCAGTGGATATCAACTCGGAATGAGAAATCAGGCAGCCCTGTTCAAATTACAGTTGAATTCGATGCATTCACTTACACACAAATACCCTTAGGAAAGGTATTAATCCATCTCTTTCCTCCAGTTATGGGTTAAATAACTGGACAGATTGGGTTCTATAGCTTTGGCTGGCAACCAGTCTACTGCAGAAAGTAATGGCAACCTACCGCGGGATAATATTCTGCCCAGTTAGTCATGTCTGTTTCGAGACATGATCGCCCAAGCCTGTATCATACATGACACTTAACTGACTGATTTTGCTAATTGGAAATTTTAAATTTTAAATCTAGAAAATAAGATATTTCATTTTTTATAACTTTTTTTTTAAATTTTAGTTATCACTTTTTTCTTTTTTGATCTGGTTAGAATGATTAAGTGAACTACATATTGCAAGATTTTGTGATGAGTTAGTGACAATGCAAAAATGAGTAAAAAAGAAAGCCAAAACTCAACAAAAACGAAGTAGGTACCTCCACTAATTTTCAATACCTATGGTTTAAAATGAATATTTATATGGAAAAGCTTTCTTTAATGATTAATCCCTTAGCTTTCAATTAAAGCTAATTTTAAAGCTTGAAGATAACTTATTTTTAAAATTTAAATTTAGGTATCGAAAAATGACTGGTGGTACATATACAAACCAAGAGTTTATAAAAAAAAATAATGAAATAATTTCATTTATTTGTGTCATGAAAGTTTCATTAAAATCAGACAATTATTGCTGCAAGAATTTCCAAATCAATGCGTTTTTCACTGAGAGAGAGAAACATTAACCGTAAAATTATGTCGACCGCTGACGAAAAAAATTAGAACGTACTATTTACGGATTAAAAATTATTTAATAAAAAAAAAATAGTTTAGTTTTTCCTCTTCTTAAACAATAAAACATTGTTGACGATAAAGCTTTGTGTTCTTGGTGCCCTTTTTTTTTTATCATCATGATGCAATGCTGTTTGTTTCTATCTCTTTTTTTTAGCAAAAAAAAAAAATGGAGGTATCTATAAAAAAACAAACAAAAAACAAAGCCAACACACAAATCGCTGCTTTTTTTTTTTTGTTTTTTTTAATGAAAAAATTAAATGGGCCATCCTGTTTTATTCTAGTGACCAGAACGGAACCAAATAAAGAAAAAGTAACTGGAACAATATGATATTTTAGTAATGTCCCCCCCCCCCCCCGTTACAGAGGATGTGAAAAAAAGAGCAACAATAATTAATCAATGTCAACAATAAAAAGTTAAAAACATTTCAAGGAACAAAAGCGGTCAAACGACGTATTTCTAGCAACAGAGACACGTGTCTTTTCAGCAGTCAACACAGAAAACACGAGGAAGAAAGAAAAGTCAGTTGAAATGACAATCACCGAATAAGTAGGAAAAGGAGGACAAGATTTCATGTTTCTGTTTGAGGAAAAAAAAAAAAAGCAGTATCGAAAAGGGATAAAACAAGTTGTGGTAGGCCATGGCTTGAAAGGTCATGATATAGGGTCTACCGGGTTAAAATAAGTAAAATAACGCCCAATTTGAAATTCAAATCCTCATATTATTTTCTCTAGAGTACTTAAGAAAAGAGAGAGAGAGAGAGAGAAAGAAAAAAGAAAGAAAAAAAAAACATTGTTCGCACCAAAAGTCTCCTATGTTATGCCAGGATTTGTCATTGGAGGCCACGATTTGAACAACATAAGATAGCAGATACAGTGCTGATAGCAGACACGGAAAGGAAACTACAAGACCTCCTACAGAAGATAACTGAAGAGATTGACAAAAAAGGACTACAAATAAACTGCAAGAAAACCAAATACCTGGTCATCAGCAAAAAGAGCAGCCCAAAATGACAAATACAAAAATTTAAATACCTGGAAAGTCTTCAAACAGAAGATGGAAAGTGTGATACAGAGATCCAAAGGTGAATTGGCATGGCAAAGAACACAATCCAGAAGCTGAGTAGAGTATTAAGAGACAGGAAAATTTTGCTAGACAGTACTGGATTGCTATGTAATGTTGGTTCTTCAATATGGCAATGAATGCTGGACAACCTCTTCAAAGATGAAGGAAACACTTGAAGCAACTGAAATGTGGTTCTACAGAAAGATGCTGCGGATATCATGGATTGAGCATGTGAGTAATGATGAGGTTTTAGAAAGGATGGAAACAAAAAGAAAATTAATACTGAGCATTAGGAAGAGACAGCCAAAGTTCCTGGGACATGCAATGAGGAAGGTGGACTTGGAGAACCTGATACTAACAGGCCAGATAGAGGGAAAGAGAGACAGAGGAAAACAGCATGTAACATATTTGAAGGGCCTGATCAGGTGGATGACAGAACAAGTGTTGCACGGTGTAACAGAAGAAAGCATACTAACAGCCACCAGGGATAGGGAGACATGGAAGGCTATGATCGCCTACATCCTGAAAGGACAAGGCACATAGAAGTTACTTGGTATCTATATGAACACATCAACCCACAAAACAAGCTTTGTTTGGACCTTACTTTTTGTACAAAATTGGAAAGGATCCAGGGTAAAATGAGTAATTAATTTTTAGATACCTCCACTCATTTTCGATAACTAACTTTTAAAATTGAATTTTTAAAAACAAAAAAGTTTTCTTGAAACTTTTTATTTTAGTTTTTAAGTTAAAGTTAAATGATTAAATTTACTATTTCCAGTAAGCAAAATACTCTGGTGTATTTCAAACAGAAATTATATTGATTGAAATATAAAATTTTAAGCAGTTTTTTAATTTTTCAGCGATTTTTGAGAAATCGACAGGTTTGTAAACAAAAGTTAATTTTCAGTTTTAAAAGTCTTGCAAAAATAAAATATACATCTGTAATACATTATTTTTGGAAAATTATTAGCAAATTTAATGTTAAATTAATCTAATTTGCACAAGTATTAAATATCTATAGCATGAAATTTAGAATAAACTATTTTTAAACAGAGTTGACCTTTCCACTGTAATTGAAATGTGTTGACAGATGCGAGGTAAGTGTATGGCGATCACAAGTGACATAATTATACAAATTTTTTTTAGTAAAACCCTGAAACACATAACCTTTTGATATACACATAGAAATTACCATACAAAAAAAAAAATTAAAAAAAAAACAAAAAAACAAACTTCAAATACACACACAAAAAAAAAATTAAAATTATTTTAAAATAGGAAGGTATGACGATTTATATTAAACTTTTAAAACTTTATAATTATAATAAAAAAAAAAATGAAAAGAATTATTTTCAAATTTCATTATTAATCTAAAAACATTTTGTTCAGACTATAATGTCAATTTATATTATTTATTCAAGCATATAAAAGCTTATCAAATGTTATAATTATATGTACAATTAATGTTATAGTTATATTGCATTTTTTCTTTTATTATTGAGAGCAGATTTTCAGAAATAAAAGCAAAACTTTTCAAAAAATAATAGATGATTTACATTCCCCAATGACTCCTGCATTTTAACTAATAAAACCAATTATTGCAACAAAATTTAATTTCTTAAAATTTTCATGAAATTACGTGAAGGGGGATAACAGATGTAAAAAAAAAAAAAAAAAAAAAAAAAGCAATATATATATATATATATATATATATATTTCAACCAAGATATTTTTAAAAATAATTTCAAAATTAATTTTATTCATTAGTAAATAAGACCTGGATGTGTGTTGTGGTGCAGTGGATATCAACTCGGAACGAGAGACTGTGGCAACGAGTTTGAATTCCAGTTGAATTCTTTGCATTCACTTACGCACAAATAACCTTGGGAAAGGTATTAATCTGTCTCTTCCCTCCAGTTATGGGTTAAATAATAGGGCAGATTGGGTTCTATAGCCTTGGCTGGCAACCAGTCTACCGCAGAAAGTAATGGCAACCTACTGCAAGATAATTTTATGTCCAATCAGTCATGTCTCTTTTGAGACATGATCACCCAAAGTGTGTATCACGTATGGCACTTAACTGACTGAATAAGACCTGAAAGTTTCATTAAGATCTGACAATTGATTTTTGCAAGAATTTCTAAATTAACGTGTTTGTCACTGGAAAAAAAAAAGAAACTGAGTTATGTAATATTACATTTTCTGTAAACTCTTGTAATGATTTGGTTACTTGCAAACTCAGATCAAAACAAGATGTTTTTTTACCAAAATTTCGAATAAGAGATAAAATTTTTTTTTAAATAATTAAAAATACTTTGATCTTTCTTAATAATAATATAAACATTTTGATGGAAAAAAAAATGTTTTAAGTTTGGGGGATCTTTTTTATTCATACTATGCTGCTTTTTCAGCAATTTAGTGGTGGCAGTACCTAAATTATATATTATCTTTTACATGTGCCCTAATTAATAGCTTGAGATGATATGTCCTACTACTAAACAATTTTCAATCACATATGATATCAGTCACTTTGGAGTCAAACACTGTTAGCAAAATAAATACTTAATATGTAAAATGTTAGGGCACATAGAATCAAATTTATAGAAGGGATTTTGCAAACAATTTTTAAGAGGATTACCTTGAATGCAAACAATGGATGAGAAAGAAATGTAAATATTATCATCTTAACATTACTATATCTTTAGAGCACAATATCAACTTAAACAAATAAATGTCATTTAGGCTATATGTTCATTGTAGACATAATGCACAGGTGTAATCTTCATCTACATCAAAGTCTTCTGGCAAGGACAACACACAGGTCCACTTGTCACATAAGACCCAGTTTGGCTGGTACTTTTTAGCATCTTCTGACCAAAGCTTTTTACATCAATATCCTTATCTTCATCACTCTCACCAATTTCTACCATGGAATGGAGTGCTTCAAAAAACCATTGCTCAGATAATAAATCTTCTATCTAGCCACCCACTTGCACTTAAGCATACAAAACATCAAGAGGACCTCATTTTGTCCAGGGTTCATAGAGATACAAGACTTTGTAAACAACAAAGGTCACCATTTGCTGAAATACAAAACAGCACACCATATGATGATTTCCCTGAGCTTGGAGCACGAAGATAAGCATTTATTTTTTTCTGTCCTTGGTGACAAATACCTTATTTGGCAACTGGGTTAGTCCCCAAATTAGTTTCATCACAACTGTGGAACCTCTCAGGAAGGTCATCATCATTGCTCATGTTGTTCTCTTCCAACTGATCTTTCATTAACTCATAGAAAGCTTCTGCATCTCTAAAGTCAAACTTTTTGGTGTGCATTATGTCAAGATTTCTGAATGTAGAAAAAGAGGATGCTGAATTATGAAACTCAGTGATTAAGCACTTCAGCACTAGAGGCAAAGAAGCCCATGACTTGAGAATCACAAGGTATATTTTAAACACAATGACTCTTTTCAAATGTGAACAGAATCTTATGCCAGGTTACCCATTTTACACTGACTACAAAAGTACCTCCACACATTTTCAGATCCTAAATCTAAATTGAAATTTTTAAAATAAATAAGTTATCTTCAAGCTTTAAAATTAACTTTAATTGAAAGCCAAGAGATTAAATTTAGTAATACACTGGTGTATTTTAAGCACAAAATTATATTGATTGGAATCTAAAATTTTTCTGATTAAAAAAAAAAAAAATAACTTTAAATTTACCACCATTTTTGATCAGTCGACACATTACATAAACAGTAGCCAAATTTCTTTTTTAAAAAATCTTGTAAAAATAAAATATATCTCACTGACAAAAGCTTTCCTTAAATACGGCAGTCCACTTATATCAGTGTTATGGGGGTGATGAATGATTTAATGACAATCAGAAGCTGTCAAGAATGCTAAGTATAGAAACCAAATGTGACAAAATCAAACATAAAATTTTCAAATTTTAATTTCTTTTTGGCTTTTAACTACATAGTAAAACTGAAAATTTAACATAATATTTTCAGCAATTATATAACATATAAAATTTTAGTTTAGCTTTAAAGCCAGACATTTGAATATGATTTCTGAATAAATAAAAATTAAAAATATAAAAATTTTCTTTTAATATAATTTTACAATTTAATAAGATAAAATGAAATTAATAACTGAGCCAAGTTAAGAAATAAGCTTCTTATTAATATTTTTATTACATATTTTTCATATTATTAATAAGTTATCCTTAGGTTTATGGCATGGTAAAAATATCTAATTTAATTTTTATAGTACCGCAGATGTTATAATTAAGTATATATTTGGTTACACTATTATGTCATTATGTATTTATCCAAAACCTTGTGTTTGGAGAGAAAAGACATTCAGGAATATTTTGTGGCACTGAAAAGGGCTGTTTGTGATTGTTGTGTTTGTGGTTCTTCAATTGGCTGTTCAACCCTTCTCATTGCTGAGCTGCTTTTCCAAGTACAGTTCTTGTATCACATAGTCGGCACCAACTTCATATTTGTCCAATTGATAGCTATCAGCTACATCATCAACATAGGAAATCCTATAAAATGGATCTATAAAATTCATGATGTAGCCAACATAATGATGATTTACACCATCAATTGTTCAAATATGTTTTATAGTTTGTCCAACTATTTGGCCATTCATCATTTAATCTTTTAATGATGTCACGTACAGCCACCCGTACAAATAAGATACGGGTAATCAAAATGCACACAATTAAAATGCTTTAATTATTTTAAAAATCCATGGGCTAAATCATTTGTATTAAGCTTTTCAATTTTCGATTAGTAAATGTAGTCTTCATGCATTAATTTCATACTCTAGCTGACTCAATAGAGGAAGAAATTTTAAAATTATTTTGAAACTTTATATATTATAAAAATTTTTTTTAAATGAAAATAATTCTTGTAAAAATTATTCATTGATTTTTTTTTTCTTTTTAGACTATGATATGCTTAATTTACATTGTTCATAAAAGCAATTAAAAGTTTATCCAAATACAAATTGGCATAGTTACTTCATTTTCCGCAATTCAGACCTACTTTTTAGAAAATCGGCTAATATTGAATAAAAAAAAGACAGTTGATTAGCATTCCCCAATGATTCCTGAATTTAATTATATTAGGTTTATTGGTTTTTAGACATTTCTGGAAATTAATTGGTGGGGGGGGGGGACATATGCAAAAAAAAATCTATTTTTACCAATATTTTTTTAAAAACAATTATTTTAAAATTAATTTCAGTTAATTATGGATAAGTCCTGAAATTTTCATCAAAATCCGACCATTATTTGATTTTTGCAAGAATTTCCAAATTAATGTCTTTCACAGTCAAAAAAGTGCCTTGCGTAATTTCATTTTGACGTTAAGACTTAATGATAACAAACATTTTGCCGATAAAACTGTTTTTTTTTTTGTCCTTTTTCCTTCATGCTGTTTTCTCAGAGATTTTTTGGAGGTACCTCTACAAATTGAAAACTTTTTCAATGAAAAGCTTGATATTTTTCAGCAAATGGCTATCACAGAAGTCAATCAGTGTAACACAGAAAATCAAAGATTGTGACTCAATGTTACTTTTACAGACACTTTTTGATCATTTACAACCTAAAATTCAGAAACAGCACAAAGTGTAAAAAACATTAAGAGACACAAATGAGACGCTGACCTTATGAAGTTCTTCTCATCGGCACCCCAAAAGTGAAAAAGGCAATATTTGGCTTTGTCAGCAAATTTATGCAAGGAGTCTAGGTACCATAAATACTGACACACAATCTCTCAATCAATTTCAGAAAATGAACAATGGGACATTATCATGGCTAATAATAATTTGAATTTGTATACCCATTTTACCCCAGTGCGTTAATGCATTAATAAAAGTAAAACTAAATTCTAAAAATGAAGAACAAATAACGGTTAAAAAAAAACAAATACTCCAATCAATTACGCGAGCATCTGTAAAAAAAAGTAAAAGCAATTAACGACACATCCTTTTAAAAAGGATTCAAATTTTATTTAACACTAACAAAACGAATAACAAATGTAGTTATATAGGAAGCAGATTATAATCATAAAATATAAAGAACTAAATTCGTCACAAAAAGGGAATTGGATTGAACTAGAAATTTCGACGCATTTAAATTATTCGATTTGGTGGAATTCTATTTATTTCAATCTACAAATAAAGTGATAGAAAAAAAACTTTTTTTTTTTTATAAAATAGACTATAGAGAGTTTGAGCTTTAAAAAAAAAAGTGGGGGAAATCAGTTATTTCATCACTAACAAAAAATCAATCACTGGAAAAAAGAGTAAACTTACGTCATGAAATTACTGGATAAAATTTTCTAGACTATTTCAAAAACAATAACAAACAAATCAGATAGAAAACAACCTGCCAACGGATTTTTAACAACCAATTTAAACTACGGCTTCCACATTCCAGCTGAGAAATCAACACTTTGGGTGCTTGAACCTGACAAGACTACCTTTAAAAAAAAAACTCGTAAAACTGCGATTAACTCGTGACTTAAATAAATTAATGTAAAAAAAATTTATTTTTGTTGGTAAGCTATCACTGCAAAGTTAATTTTCGAAATGCTAAAAGTTTGTTCTGTGTTAGTCTGGCATTTAAAAGACTAAGTGACTATATATAGTCATATTGTGTTTTCTGTGAGTGTGTCACATCAGCGTGTTTACTGGTGTGTGTGTGTGTGTGTGAGAATGACAGAAGAAATTGAAATTTAAAAAATGCTACATTTCCATAAACATTTTTCATTGTTACTTAAACACAACAAACAAATTGCATTTTCTGCAGAGATACTGTGGTGCAATGATGGAGCAAACGAAGTGGGTACCATTTTTAAATGTACTAAAAAGCACTTAAAAGGACAGGCCTCAAATGAATGACTCTTTCACTAGAGTTGGTTCCAGGCAATCAGATTTAAGCAGAATGATCTCAATTCGATTATCGGATGGCAACAAACGACGAAAAGCCCAGGAAACTAAGAGGGCTTAAAAAATCATAATGACCCTTCAACACATGTTTCTTTGATGGCCTAGCAAAAGGTTTTAAAACACTTTGTTTACAAAACAAAGAACAAATTGCCTAAAACGCTCAGACACATACAAATAAATGTGCTCCCGAAAAAGAGATAAATTTATTAAAAAAAAAAAATCATATGCTCAGTCGACCACTTGTAAAACCTCTCTAAAAATGCAATAAAAACTGATCAACGGTCAGCCAAACAGTAACGAAATACACACAAAAATATCTGAAAACAGCTGTTTTTCGTGATAAAAAGGACCAATACGTCTATTGAAAAGTGAATCTACACACGGCAAATCGACCGGAAGACAAATTAAACACAGCTTGTCTAAGCTACAAAAAACACGACTCAAAGTCAAATATCAATGAGAGAGAGTAGGGTGGGCATGTTTAAATTGTTCAATTAAAGGAAAGCAAACGTATTATTACTTACATTGAAACAGAAAAACAACTCACAAAAACTGACATTAGAGACACTAAAGTCTCAAAACGTAAAACACTTTGAGAAAATTAATTAAATTAGAAAAGTGTAAAGAAAAACAAACTTTTTTGGTGGCAAGGAGAGACATACAGTTTGATAGCCACTAGTTTTCAACCAAAATGTCAGGTTGCCGTGAAAAACAACTGTTAAAAAGCATATTACCTTCGTGTAACTGTGTTGTCTAGATCCAAGGTGTCCCGCTATTGGTCACAAAAACTGATAGCATAAATATTTTTTACCATCAAAATGGATTCATTTCCCCCCCCCCCCCCAAAAAAAATAAAAGCAAAGTATCGCTACCTCATTTTTAAAATTTCAATAAATGATTGCATATTGAATAGGTTATTTCATTAGAAAACTTTGAAGAAATATTGGGAGGGTGCTGTTTAGTTTAACCCCGTTCAAAGAAACCATGCAATCAGCAATACCAAATGATGAGAGAACACTGAATAACATGCAGAAAATTCGTCCCGAATCTCACCAAAGATCAATTTTTTCTGGTGGTTGCATAAATAAAAATACATTTTCTTTCAGACTGGTGAGCTACAGTAAATATTTATTTTTAAGAAAATTACATTATTTTTAGTTCGATTTTTAAGTTCATCCTGTTTAGTGTTCGTAAGAAGATTTTTTTCTTTTATGTTTGCCTTGGAAGAATTTAAAAATGTTAAAGAATTTTTAAACACAAATACAAATTGTATTGCATGCTGATAATCCGTATTTCTTTTTCTCTCGCTTTAAAGAAAAATTAAAAAGATACTTACTTTAAGCTATTATGTTTTTTAATTAATTCGAAATTAAAGTTCAAAGATTTTTAAACATCCGAAAACAAAATTGCATGAATTTTTGAAAATGAAATGACTTAACTTTTTTTTAACTAAATCATAAAACATGCCCCATACTTGATGAAAAAAAATGTTTTATCGTCAAAATATTTATGCTATTAAAGAGGAATAGTAAAAAGTATTTTTTCAAACGTTTGAAAATTGTTTTTCTTGCGTCAGCGTATGGACAGCAAATTTTTGCGTCTTTTTTTGCAGTGAAAAACAGATTCATTTGGTTTGGAAATTCTTGCAAAAAAAATCAAATAATTGTCGAATTTTTATGAAACTAATTCACCAAAGAATTAAATCATTTTAGAACTTTTTTTTAGAAAAATTTTGTAAAAAAAGAACGTTACCACACTTAATTTTTACGAAAATTCAAGAAAATCAGTGTAAAAGAAAAACCGCTTAAAAGAAACTCATTAAAAAGCAAAACTCCTTGGAAAATTTAAATCAACTTTTTCTAAGACAGAACCCACACACACCTACCGAAAATCTGATCTAAATCGTAAAATAAAAATGCACTGAAAACTAAGACTAATAAAATCTTAATTGTTTTCATGAATTAAGGATAACTGTCTTAAGAAAAAAAGCCTTTCGATGAATAATTAATTTTTTACAACAATCGTTTTCATTTTTTTTTCAATTTTAGAATAAATTTCAAATCTTTTAAAAAACTGTTTCGATGGTAGGTGATATTGTTATTAAATAAAAAAAAAACTATTAATTATAAATTGAAAAGCTTATTTAATGACCCCCAGTACTTTAAAAATATTTTTTTATTATTTGTATTTTTATAAACGTACCAATTTTTGTAGATACGAATGTACATTATCAGAAAATAAAAGAGCGATAGTAAATTTAAAGCCAAAGTATTTAAAATTTAAAACATTAAATTAGAATTAAATTCTTAAATGTTTATGATTACTAAGTATTTAAACTTTAAATAAAACATCACATTCTTCCATTATTTTTACAGATATATCTCTACCATAGAAATACATTTTAGATGAACATACACCTGTGCTTCAAGCTGTAAGCATGTGTTGACCATAAATAAACGTCTACCACCATGTTAAAAAATGCATTTTTGCAATATTTCAAGCTTAAGGTAAGTAATATTTGTTTCAAATCAGATTAATTGTACTTTAAATCAGCTAATATTCCTCAAAGAAACTATCAGAAAAGTTATTTTATTTTTGGAAGATTTCTTAATAAAGAGATTCTAGTCAATTTAGTTTTGAAATACAGCAAAATATTTGGCTTATTGTAAATATTAAATTTAAGCTATTAGCTTGAAATTAAAACTAAATAAAAACTTTGAGAGAGATTTTCATTTTTTAAAATTTATTTTAAACTGTAGATATTGAAAATCTGTAGAGGTACTTATGTAAAATGGTCAGATTGAAGAAATAAACCTTATATGGTGATGGCAAACTCAAACTGATTTTAAAACAAGATTTCTATTTTAAGTTACTGAGCAAGATATGGCATAAAAAGTTCTGAAAATTTTACCTATAATCACAAAAATATACTCAGTAACTGCTTAAGCTTATTATAGTGGCATTTAATAAAAATAGAAATGGCTATGCCAATGACACTGAAAAACTCCAACAAATGTCACTTTTCAAAGTAATTGCATTTAGCATTAGAGAAAGAGAGCTTGACGTGAATAACAAGCAAAAAAATATATATATATTTTATTGACACCCACTTCTCATCATTCTAGTTTAGAAAAAGCAAAAAACAAGTTTTTAGTTACAATGATTGCTGTTAATTGTTGTTAAACATCATTACAAATTACAAAGATGGACTGAAAACTTCATAGGCTGATGATGAAGATGTGATGCTATAGCTGTAAAATCTCATATGCATTAATTCCAACTTATTAATAACTGCACTGTTTCTAAGTAAACTGACATCTGACTGTTCAAAGGAAACTGTTCATCCTTTTGATCAAAAAGTTATCAACAGCAGATATGACATCAACACTGCAATACTGATTCACAGCCAAGTGTTTTGTCATGTTGGGGAACAGATGATAGTCAAATCATGGGAATAAGGAATGTTATCAACCAGATCAAAGCCACAGTCAAGTACAGTGGCCATTGCAACCAAGGACTTATGTGCTGGAACACTGTCCTGATAAAACAAAATTGCTTTCATCAATTTTCCTGGGCATTTGGTCTTGATAGCCTTTTGTAACTGCCTCAGCAAATTGGCAGAGTACTCTCCATTGATGGTGTGGCCCTTTTTTTAAGAAATCAATAAATAAAATGTTTACATTAAAAAAAAAAACAAAAATAAAATAAAACTGACGCTATCACTTTCTTTGCAAATGAAACAACTTTGTGTTTCCACTATATAGATTATCTCTGTCACTCTCCCTTTGGCTCAATGTGATGAACCCAACACATATCCTGGGTGAGGAAACATTCAAGGAAACCAGCTGGATCTTCTTTAATGTCAGATTATCCTGTGATGTGATCAACCTGGCAGATTTTTTAAACAAGTGTCAGAAGATATAACAACCACCAAGTAGAAGCCTTTGTCATGCCAAGTTCATTGTGCAGAATATTCTCAACTCCCACACGGAATATGATAATAGCATTAGTTATTTGATTTATAGTCAATTAACTGTCATCTGTCACCATGTGGTGAACATGATCAATGTTTTCCTTAGTGGTAGCAGTTGCAAGATGTCCAGACTGTGGGTCATCTTCAAGACTCTTTTTGCTCTTAAATTCAGCAACCTACTTTTAAACTGTTGATAAATCTGGATAGTCATCTTTAGGAGCTAAACCCTTTTTCTGCAGGTACTTATGCCAAATTTTATCCATATTAAAGAAAAGTTGCTACTAACACATCGCTCAATAAATCCCAGGCCTAACAAATAAAACAATTTTAGGCAATATTCAACTTTATTCATCAACATAATTTACTTTTAGGATGATACACTGATTTCAATGCTTCTCTAACAATTCAATGCTTTTTTTGTAGAACGATTTATCTTTGGCCTCAAAATACACCTCAGTTTTCGATATCACTTCTTTCCCTGGAGTATTCTTTTGAAGTCAGCAAACAGCCAAGTTGATGGGGGGCCAGATCTGGAGAAAAGGGTGGATGCGGAAAAAATTTGAAGTGCAATTCTTGTAGTTTTGCCATTGTAGTGATCAACTTGTGACCTGGTACGTTGTCTGGGTGAAAGATCACTTTTAACTTCTTCATTTGTGGTCATTTTCTGGCAATTTCTTCCTTCAAATGCACCAATAATGCTATATAATATTCGCTATTGATGGTGGTTCTTTTTCCAAAGTAATCAATGAAAAAATACCTTGCGCATACTAAAATATGGAGGCCAAAAACTTGCCTATTGATGTTTGCGTCTGATCATTTTAGACGCCTTTCACCTGCTGCTGTCCACTCAGCTGACTGCCAGTTTGACTCCAGAATGAATCCATGTTTCCTCCACTGCCACATATTTATGCAAAAACCTCTTATTGCATTGAAACAGTTGCAAACAATGCTCTGAATCATCATCGTTATTTTTGAACAACTGTGAGCAAAGGTAGCACCCACTTTGAACACAGCTTTCTTATTGACAAATATTCATGCAAAATGATAAATACACTGCCTTCTGATATGTTCAACTCCTGTTATCTCACACAACTTCAATTTATGGTTAGCCAAAATGAGTTTGGGGATTTTTTTTGTGTTTTCCGGGACAACTGCCAATTTTAGGAGACCTGAGCATTCAGCATCATTTGTGTCTGTATGACTGTGTTTAAAGTCAGCATGCCACCTCTTAACCGTTGTTTCTGATGTCCAAATAACACTTATCAAGCTATTGCTTTGCTTGAACAGTATTTTTTTTCCATCAGAAAGTAAAATTCAGATTTTTCCATTGTTTTGAAAATTTACAACAGTAGCTTCACTTAAATAACTGTAATTTGTAGACTAATAATCTAACTTGGCCCAAAACATGCCATTTGAAGGTGAGTACTTCATAAAAATCATAGATTTTTTATTAGTGTTGCCATCTATATGCCAGGCCTGGAACTTATTGATTGATGTGTTATATTTGAAGTCTTTGAACAGTCAGATGTCAGTTTACCTGGAAAGAAACAATGCATTTAGAAGAGTTGAGGTAAATGCATGCAAGATTTCACAGAACTAGCATTAATCCTTTACAGTGAACCTGTGAAGTCTTTTGCTCACTATCATACTTATCTGGATAATAACATTATCTAATCAAAAACTTGAAATTTTTGCTAAGCCTCCCAAAAGAAAAAGTATTTTGGAACACATACAATTATTCAAGATAGCAACATTATGTTATCTCAAATGGTGGCATGTCCCTGTAGAAGTCAAATAACTTACCTTTCAACATGGCTGTCTCCTTTTGTCTCTCTGCAGGAAGGTATCTATTCAAAAGTGTGGATATTATGCTCAATATTTATGGAGCTCAATATAAACACTGAAATTGTCAGCCAATCAATACTTATAGAATGGACTTGCCTGTAACAGAATGGAATCTCCCAGGTTATTTAAACTACCTACCAATTTGCCTGGGATTTTTTATTTTTTTTTTTGGTCAGTCAAACCCAACTTCTATTCTACTGGCTGGTTGTTCTAGAAGACGTTTACAGTCCCAAACTGTTTTGACAAACTTTGAAAATCTCAAACCTCTTTTGAAGTCTTTAAAATTCTTTTTCACTTTTTAAAATTAATTCTGTGAATATTGTTTGCTTGAAATAGAAATGGTCAATGCAATTAAGCTAAAGCAGTCATAACTTTTAAAAGAAAGTCTTTTTTTTAATGTTTATCACAATTTAACTAAATTTTTCATGCTAACATTGTCATAAATGTACCAAATAAATGGGTTAAAAAATAAAAACAGAAGAATTTGAAGTTTCAATATACTAAAGATCATGCAAATCTTAAAGACTAAAAACAATAATTACACAAATAAAAAATGTTGTTGAATATTCTTATATAAATTTATGTGTGTGCGTGTGTGTGCATTTTTGAATTGATGCACTGTGTTGTTCTGACCTAGGAGGTCATCAAAGTGTATGGCATGCAATTTCTAGCCAAATGAAGTATTTAACAGAATTGACTGAAATTTATTTTGACCTCACAATAAGGGGGGAATAAGATCAAATTCCCATGGTTACTGAATGAAGGATTAGTTTGTGTTTTTATTAACTGTATCACAGCTAAACAATTACATTCTTAGAAAGGTCAAGTAGTACATAGGGATAACAGGAAAAGAAAATAAGGTAGATAGTGCAATAAACTCACTGTTGCAACAAATTCAAGAAGATTCAGTTGCACAAATCAATCAATTCAGGACTCTTTGGAAATTATTCAGGACCCAACTCATGAGCAGCCTAGCATTCTTTTCAACAGGTATCAACTAAAAGTCAGAACACTTGTGTTTCTCATAAATCTTGACCTGTCAAAATTGTGTATTGGAATTCATCTAGTAGTGAAGCTGCTTCCCGTACATGTCATCAAGGCAATTATCCTCACTTGACTAGGCAAAAAAAAGATCTCCATAATTCTAACAGAAGTGCTTTTTGAATTCAATTCTATGTGAAACCCAGCTTTGCCATAATCATCTATAAGGTACAAAGGTAATCTCCCAAAATCACTAATATTAATCTGGTTTCTTTATAGTTTTCTTATGACTAACCCAATGTTGATTTTTCTAGGATTAGATCTCCAAACCACCATTTCATCTTGACATGTACCAAGAAACTTTGGCAATTCTTAAGAGGTTTCAGTCAGATACTTTTATTTCACAAATACAATAAATTTTTTCTTTTTCATTTCCTATATTGTGCAAAAGACACACTTTCTTGTATTATATTTAAAGCTGTAACATTTTTTTCTTTTCATCACAGCTCAACTAGTTTATGAAAGTTTTGGGATCCTAAATGGTTAGGATGCCAGTTGGTGGCAATAATTTGAATTTTTGGGTTATGCTTGTTTTTATTGTCTTAATTAAATTTAAAACAAGTTGATGAGCATAAAAAAGTGAACAATATGACTTATTTCCAGTCTTTCTGGATGTAGGCAATCATAACTCTGAAAATTCCTTTTCTTTACTATGGGACATGCATTTTTGGGAAAGATAATAATAGACTGTTTCCCTGTTACCTTCTCTACAGCATGGAATTTAAAATTTTCTGTCTTAGATTGGTTGCTAGATAAAACTCTAATCAAGTGGAAAAGAGACAGATTCATGACTTTCATCAAAGACAACAATGGAAAAGTGAATGCAACAGAATTATTAGCAATCATAAAATAACAGTAATTTAGTAATTATTCCGTCCCAAATAAGCAAGGGTCTGACCATCAACATTTTAAAATTTGGTACACTTATAGAGCATCATGATATGAGCTGAATGGTTTCTATTTTACATCTCTAGGTCAAACGGTTCTGAGATATGACCCTTTGACCTTTGACAAAAAGGTTTTTGGAAAATAGTCACTAAGTTTAAATATCAATATTTCAGTTGTTTTTTTCACCTACAAAGCTAAATTATACATCAGTTTAAAGTACTTGGCGAGAACTTAAAAGGGATCTATTTTTTTTTTGCTTAAAGGTCAAATAAGGTAATTTGACCTTGACATTAACCTTTGAATTTCTCAAAAAGCGTATCTTTAATTTTTTTTACATTTTGACAGCACATTTGTCTGCCTGATGACAAGATATGTACAAAATTTTGTGGTGTACTTTTGAATGTGGCATGAACTATAAGCATTTAACTGAGTTCAGCCAAATTCAAAATGGCGGATTTTGCCATTTGCTAACTATACACTAACATCTTCATATCTCCCAATATAATTGAGGGATGTGCATTGTGATGCAGTGGATATTGGCTAACAATAAGAAATCAGAGCTAAGTTCAAATTCCAGTTGAATTCATTACATTCACTTATGTGCAAATATTCTTGGGACAGATATTAATCCATCTCTTCTCCCTCCAGCTATGAATTAAATAGTAAGAAAGATTGGGTTCTATAGCCTTGGTTGGCAACCTATCTACTGCAAAAAAATAGCAACTACTGCAGGAAAATCTGCCTAGTAAACCATGGATAGAAAGAAACCTGATCGTAAGTGTGTATGGCACTTAACTGGCTGTTACCTCACTCAAAGGATAAAGGGGTTTGCGTAGGAGGGTCATACTCCGACCTGTAAAAAAGACAAGTTTCAGAAACATCAACAAAACACTTATTGATAGCCTTCTTCGATGATTAAATAGAAATATGATCAACAAGTTAAATCTTTAAAACGCTTTTGAATACTGATTATTCACATACAAACTATTATATCATCATATAAAATTAACAGAATTAATTAGTGTTATGGTCAAATGTTGATTAATTTAAGTTTTGAACTGGAGTGATACACCGAAATTAAAAAGATTCTTAACATTTACAAAGAGATTCATTAAAAGCAGACTCATTTTCCGATTTTTTTAATACATGTTTAAATAGAAAATAAAAGCTTGGATATGCAAACCACTTACTTTTTCATTCTTTGTGACCAACCTTGATTTTATCTTTAATTTATTTAAGGTTATTTCAAGAAATTCTCTTTCCTAAAACATTTGATGCTTTTTACATCTCAATTTTTGAAAGTTTATAAGTTCTTCCATTGTCAGTTTCTGGATCAACTAAACTAAGAATATTAGAATAAAAATAAAATGAACATACCTGCATGTAATGGATACGAGAAAGATGGGGAAGGCTTTTAGGTTGTAAAAAATTGTCAATTTTTTTTACCTTTTTATCATCAGGATATTTTTCAAGCACACATCCTAACCACCAATTCCTATCATAGAATCTCGTAAATGTTTTCAAGCTCTGCATTGCCCTATAATTCTATTTTCTTTCATCTACAGTTGACATTGTTTTTCTACCTCCTCCCGAGATACAGGAATAAAAACTAGTTTTTTAGTTCAATTGTTGAAGCATTTTTAATCTATTTTCTAAGATTTGTTTCATATGTCCATTCATTTGTTGAATAAAATATTTGTCTGAAATGATTTTCTTGTTGACAACTGTCTTGGAGTCGCTGCAGGCTTGCTTAAAAATCTAGTACAACGTAACCGAAAAGAAGAAGGTTTCAAAGAACACTTACAGAAGTACTGAAAAAAAAATCCTAATTTTAAAATAAAAAAATTATCTATTTCTGTTATTGCGCCGCATAAAAATGTCAATTTGTTCAAAGGGTGACTTTGGTATTGAAACCCCGTATTGATGCATAGTGGCACTTTTTTTGCTATATCTCATGGAAAACAATTATTTTAATAAAATAATTTTATGATTCAGTTCAGAAGAGCAGATTTTTTTGGTGGGAGGGGGTCCGGTTTTACAAAAAAAAAAGGAAAAAAAACTCTCCAGGGAGTTCTTCGTATTTATGCCGTATAAAGTTTAAAAGCAGTACAAAAATCGATTTACCGAAATTCCATAAGTGGGTAGTAACAGATGTAAAAAAAAAAAATTCTAATCAGATTTTTCTTATAAAACATTTCTAAAATAATTTCATACATTTTTGTGAATAAGTTCAGACAAAAGTTTAATTAAAATCCGACAATTATTTGATTTTTGCAAGAAATTCCAAATCCAATTTTATTTTACAAAATAAATTTTAAAAAACGCTAAAATTTGCTAATCATTTAAGTCCACTGACGCAAGAAGAGAAAGAAAAAGAAAACGTTCAAAATATATATATATATATATATATATAATTTAAAAAATAAAAAAAAACCGTAGCTCTTTAGTCTTTAACCATTTCATTTCTTCTTCAATTGACAGATTTTTTAAAAAACCTCATTTTTTTTCATGGTATGTTCATTTATTTTAGGAGCAAATCTGTGGAAATACCTAAATAACAATGCAACAATCAATCTTTGTTCTACTCTAAATCAAATATTTCTTCAAGAAATTAATTTTTTGCAGTACTGCATTTTGCTTTAGTAAATAAAGTTCAGTTTTGTTTTGTTTATTTTCTTGTTTTTTTGTTTTTTTTTGTTACTATAAACTTTATAGTAACGAAAAAAAAAAAAACAATAGTCCGAATAATGTAAAAAATAAAACAGTGTACAAAAATCCGTCATTTGCGAAAGTGCGCCACGTAGATAAAAGCCTCAGTTAAAAAAAAAAATCAAAATTAGATGGGTGCACATTTTTTTGGCCGATATCATTCAATACGTACAACAACTAATAAACTTTGAAAAGAATACATAGAGTCAAGTAAGGACGTACAAAAGAAATATACTGATGCAAGTTTGGCTCAACACGTGGCTGACTTGAAAAATATTAAAAATATAAAAAATACATTTTTTTTCGAATGTCTGTTTCATTTTTTTTTCCAGAACACTAAAACACGGAACAGAGTTAATAAAATTTCAAGTTTTACCAATTTGAAAGAATATAAATTATTTTTGTAAATGAGAGTCGTACAATACTTTAAAAAATAAAAAATTAAAAGAAAACCATGAATTTATCATTGATGTCATGAGTCCAGTCGGGCGAGTTACAAGGATGGATTGTTTTTGTTTTTTTAATAAAAAGAAACCATGGTTTTAAAAATTTAATTGCAATCTATAGTAAAAAGCACATCTGGAAAAAAATCAGTCAATGTAACAACATCTTTAAATGTTGGTAGATTAAAATAATTGTTACATTTTTAATTAACAAACACAAAGAAAATCTGTTTCCCTCAAAGTGAGAAACGTGAATGTGTTCGGTTTGAAGGGAAAAAATGAGCTGATTTATATTTGTTGACCCTTACGTTGAAAACTGGTGATTCTCTTCATTATGAGGTATATTTTTGTTGGGTACGGGTTTAATTGTTATACTTTATTTACTTTTTAAAAAATTATCAGATTCCCTTATTACTGAAATGAACAAACCAAAATCGTTAAAAAAAAACAAAACAGCTATCTCGTAATAATCACTGAATAAAGTTCCCTAAAAAATAAATCGAGTAAAAAAAAATCAGTAATGCATTTCCGTATTTGAATAATTTAAATTTTAAATTTAAATGATGCTAGAAAAACTGAAAGAAGCTTCCTAGTAATTTTTTCTTGTATATACAATAAAAAATCACTTGTTTTTAAATTTTAGAGACATAGATTTTTTTTCTTTACTTTGAAAAACATTAAAAGAAAAAGCTTTTCAGCGAGGACGGTATTGGTCAGACAAAAATCAAATAACCTATGCATTGGAGCTGTAAAATGTAAATAATAAAAAAGTAGTTTTACAATTTTACGTTGGAATTTGGATACAGCAAAAAAGCAGACATCTTTTAAACATTCAATTGTAAATACACTTACTAAAATTAAACACTTTTAAAATACGAATCTAAAACAATGCTAATATTAACTGATAAAATTTCCGATTTCTAGAAAAGAAATTACACTAGGGAATAAAAGGTTGTCAAAGTTAAAAAGAAAGGATGGGTAGTAGGTGAACTGAAAAATGAACGATTTCCCTTTCTCAACTTTGTGTTTAAATGTCTTAAAGCTTTTGACGACATTCCCATTCATTATTTTTCTAACAAACAGTTAATTTTTGTTTTATTTGGAACATAAAAATACGGCGAACCAATTTGACAATTATTCTCTTCTTACTCTTTTCACAACACAACGAACCACAACAACCAAAGCGATGTCGTCATCAGTTAGGAAAACATAAATAATTCATCATCTCTCCAAATTCTTAATATTTTTGCAATGCTTCATATTACAAATAAAGTACACATCAAAACAGCCTTTCTTTGGTCATAAATCGACTGAAATAGTAATTTTCCTTTCCAATGTGATTCTTTAAGTTTATTATAAAAAAAAAAAATAGTAAATTCCAAAATATACTACTACACAGCACTGCGTGGCAATTTCAATCATTTTAGTATCTATTTGGTTTGTTGGTTGATTGTCACTATTCCTAGCAAGACCACTGTTGAAAAATAATAAAAATAAGTTCATTAGTGAATAATTATTCAAAGAATAATTGAATAAAATAAATCTGTTAAAACAAAACAAAAAAAAACACGAACCGATCTGATTGATTATTAACAAAAAACAAAACAAAAGAGATTGACAATGACATGTAAAAAATTTATTTATTATTTATGACACTTCTTTCTTTCTGTTCAATTTAAAATAAATGAAATTTCAGTTCACCTGTTCATAACCGTTACTGCAACAAAATGTGTTATTTTTTTAAAATTGATATCGAAATTGCTAATTTCTGGTGGCTTGTGTAACAATTTTTATTTAACCATCAATCAATAATACGAAGGTTAGCAAGCTTGTCTCGCTAGCTGGAATCATTACAATTGAGTAGGAAGTTCGATCCTTGCTAGGTACTCCATACTTTTGGCCTTGTGCCACATCTAAGCTGCGCTTAGAAAATCACCATCTCAGTGCGTGTGTTTTTTTTTTAATTTGCCCAATTGCCATAGAGAAACGATATCAAAATACAATAGCAATTACAGCAGTGGTGTTTTACACTTTACAGTTTGTGATTAAAATAAAATTTTAATGACTGGCTAGATTTTAAAAATGAATACAGTTCTAAGTACGACAGCAGAATTTCGTGAACATTTTTTTTTTAAGCCTTTTTTATATTGTAAAGTTAATGGAGAGAGTTGGGAACTAAAAAGAAAATTTTTTTTTCTTCGTTGAGACTTTGGTTTGGTTCAAAATGCGTTTTTTGCAAAAGCAAATTAAATTTATCAAGTTTGATATTCCTGAGTTCAACAAAGTCAGAGGGTTAGGTATGGTTAGTTAAGGTTATTTTTAGGTTCATAGAACAATTACTATGAAGTAGAGAAAAAATTGTAAAAGTAACTTTAAAACGTACTTTCATTGAAAACCCCGACAAAAAAAGAAAAAGAAAAAAAACACTATATAGATTTTATTTAAAACTTCGCAAAACACAAACCCACACAGTAGGCCACAAAAACATCACACTACTAAGGAGTGCTGAAAAAATTTCACATCGACCAACTTCCCAAAATAATCTTACAAAATGACCAAAATCAGAATTTTATTTTTTTAAATCTCTTCTCGATCGAGTAGTGAACTTTTTAAGAGCTCCATCGTTATTGAAATGTCCTTTAACTTTAAAGGCTTTAAGTTTAACCAGAGACAGAGAATAAAAAAGAAATAAAAGGTTTTTGTATTGAAAATCAATTTTAAAGTTTTAAGCCTACTGTAGTGTCGACCACAAACAAAATAAATATGCAAAACTTATTACTTCCATTGTGGAAAATAAATGATTTTTTAAATCATTAACAACATCTAACCAAGATGTAATTGTAAATTTAAGTCATTTAAATCTTATCAATAATCGGGTTTTTTTATTATTTAAATAAAATTTAAACAATCGGTTTTCAATATTTATTACTTAATAATTATGAAAAATGGATGAGTGGGTGACCCTTTCAACAACAAACAAATGAATAGGCACTTTTTTCTCAGAAAAGAAGTGTGTAGAGAATCTTTGAAAGCTAAAACATTTTTACCCCCAATAACAAACACATATGTCTTCGATTGAATTTTCTCTTCATTACTCATTTATTTCTTTTTCATCGTAGGGATGCTGACCTTGTGAAATGTATTCGTTACCATAACACTTTAACAACACCTTTATTTAATTAATATGGAATTCTTTCAAAAAAAAGGGTGGGATAAAAAAAAACAACAGAAGAAAACTGGAATATGAACTGCTAAAAAAATTAGAATGTTTTTAAAACTAAATATTAGAATTGTGATAAATAATTTTTATTTGTGATTATTTTCAATTTCAATCTGATTGATAATCCTCCTTTCTTCCCTCACCCCCACATATATAAATTATAAACGTACACATCGATTTGACGAGATACATTTTCATTTTCGATAGTGTTACTGTTGGAAAATAGAAATTTAAAAATCATTTACAATTTTTATATTACAGATAGAACGAAAAAAGTTTTAGCCTTTGATTCAATAAGCAATAGCACCTTTTTATTCACTTTACTTTGCTCGTTTAAAGTGGTCACGTGTCCAAACACCCCCCTCTAGCATGGTTCATACCAATTTGGTATTACGAAAGAAAGGTTTTCAATTTTCAAAATCCCTCTGGTTAGAGTTATTACATAATTCTGCAACCTCGACACAAAAAAAATACTATCAAAATAACTAGAGACAATGCGTTTTCATAACAAAACAAGCCACGTTAAAGAACGAATGAAAGATGTTTTGTAGTTTTGAAGAATAGAGTAGTCATCTCGATGTAAATTGTAGTAGCAGTTACACTACAGCAACCGTGTGTAAATGAAAAAGTAAGGATAAAATTTCATTCATAGGCAAAGTAAAAAAATGACTTACCTTGTTTAAAGTCATGTAACATATTGTCCAATTTATGGTCGTCAAACACAAATAATACAGGGTGATTATAAAATTTACAAACTGCTTTCAGAGGTGTACAATCATCAGGGTCAAGTAAGGCCAAGTCCTTGATATTTAGAATAGCTACGATGTTGTCTCTCTCCCTATCATAAACAGGTACTCGAGTGTAACCTTGTTTCATAGTCTCAGATACAGTCTCAAAGTCCAGAATAGTATTGAGTTCTAACATGAAAACATCTGTCATTTTGGTCATAGCATCTTTGACAGTTTTCTTGGTGAGGGCCAGTGCACCTGAGATAATATCTACCTCTTCGCATTTGAGATCTTTGGCCAGTCGAATGAGTTGCTGCAGTTTTTCTCGGTTGTAAACCTGACCGATTTCTTCGCCTAGGATCTTGTCCAATACTAGACTGACTGGATAGGAGAGAGGGAATGTAATAATCATGAAAATACGAGTGATCCAAACGGTCCGAGCTCCAACGGCTAGGCCGTGGCGAGAGCATATTGCTTGAGGGACGATCTCACCAAATACTACAATACCGACAGTGGCTGTAATAATGGCAAATAATCCACTGCCAGTCAAATCGTCCATAAGAATTGTCAAAGTATTGTTTACTAAAACATTACCCAAAAGTAGAGTACAAAGTAAGAAATTTCCTTTTTCACGAACAGGACGTATGGTCCTCGCATAGCGCTTTTCCGATTTAGACCCAGATTGTTCAATGATTTGAAGTTCAGTCTTGTCCAGGGACATAAGGCCCAAATTGAGGCCGCTAAAGAGTCCAGATAACGCTAAAAGGATGCAGATGAGGATGACCTGCAACCAGACTGGTAGCAGAGTCTTTTTTACGGGCTTTGGTTCGGTTTTGAGTCTCATCCAAGTATCGTTACCCTGGTGGACCCACTTGCTTATGAAAGACATCGAAGAAGAAGAAGAGTTATAAGAAAATTTCATCGATTCTTTAACACACACATAAAAGTACTCTTCACCGGGCAATAATTTATTAAGTTTGATATAAAAAGTGGCTGCATGAGTGTCGTTTGTCTGGGATGTTTCGGCCGTATAAGAATTCGTCCTTTTGAAATCATCGCAATTAGTGTATCTGACTTCATTTCTTGTTGTGAAGGCGATTTCTGTATTCTCCGATAAACCCTGGCCAATCAAACGAATTCGTTGCTTTACTGAAGCATATATTATCTGCGAGAAAGTACTATCTTTCAAAACCGTTTCACCTTCAACAAAAATCGCTTGTACTAGAGTTCCCTGCGACCCGGCTAGTGCCGAGTGCAGGAAGCAAAAAAATATCAGGAGAGTAAAGTTAATGCCATGGTCGTCCAACGAAGTGGCCATGTTCTTTGGCACGATTCCGGAAGTTTAGGTTTTGTCAATCAATCACCCCCACCTCAAATCAGGAAGTGCGCATGCTCAAATGTTTATGTAAACTTCCTGCCTAGAATTTGGTGATGACTTGTCCCATCAACGCTACACCAAAAAAGAATGCATGTCTCAACTTTTCCTCATTCGTGGTAGGTTTAAGAAGTTACGGATGTGTTGCTACTATCGTTGAGGATAAAATAAACAATAGGAAAAATTGAACAAAAAATTAATAATGACAAAGACAATAAAGTAAGAAAGCGATAATATAAACTGAGCATTTAATTTTAACTCCAAAGCAGTGATAGGACAAAAAAGAAGAGATGATGAAGAAGTGTACGTCAGTTGTGTGAAGAAAATATCAACAGAAGAGAATTATGGATGCGTTTTATAAAAAATCGAAATATTCCCATGTCTTCATTTCAATGAATATTAAACTTAGTGTGTTCTAAAAGTCAAGTGAATTCCGAATCAAAATTGCTTTATTAAAAAAACAAAAAAACGTTTGTACATTATGAGCAACTGCAGTTACCCTTTCCTTTAACAAAGTCTATTGGATCATAGATGGAAGGAAATGTCCCAGATTTTTTTTCTTCATTTTTTGCGTTCGGATGTTACTTCTTGTCATTTAGTAACAAAGCTGAACATTTTACTCAGTATTATTGAAAAACAATTAAAAAGAAGTTATATGTTGTATTGTATATAAGAAGAAACTAAAAAATTGAATATTTCCCATTATTTTTATTATAAGAAAAAACAAATTGAAGGTGACATTTAGCATCTTCTGAAAAACAATCATGAAATCATTACTCAGTGGTAATTTTTAAATAAAGTATTTTCATTCTACATATTAAGGTGAAATAGTGAAAAATGCAAAAATATAAAACTTTAATTGAGTAAGAATGTAATTTTAAAGTAATTCAGTGGTTTTGCTGCTTTTGAAACCTATGACCTTGGAAGTAACACATGTCAGTTAACTTGAATTTGGGTTGTGCAGTCATCCTAAAAAGAAATTTAAAGTTCACTGGTTTTTCATTAGTGATTCTTTTCAGATAGCAAATTCTTTATAATTGTTAAGATTCAATAATTGATAAGTTTCTATGTGAAACCTTTGTTAAGGTTGGATATTTAACCAAAATGTAGTTTCAAATTACCAATATTTCAGTTAACATCTTTCGCATAATCAATTTGACATCATTTAGTAATGAAGGGTAAACTGATACATGATGGCATTAAGGTAGTACGCTACCAACAATTTTACAATTAATTTAATGACAAAATCTTTAAAGGATAATTTTACTTCAATTATAGAACAAGGAATATTCATCTATTCACCTACGTTCTTCAGTTGGGGATGTAAGAAAAATTAATTTGAAAAATTGACTTCTTTTAAATATTAATAAATTTAAATCATGTATAATTATTAAAGAAGGGGCTGATAAAAAAAAATATGAACAAACTGATCTGGGATAAATATAAACTGAAGTGAAAATTAATATGCTTCTCCTATACTGTTTTCTATTAGAAATTGTCATCAAAGTTTTTTTTTTTTAATATATTTATTTCATGTTTTCTTCTTATCTCTTATTTAACAATAAACAGATAAATGAAAAAAATTTGAATTGCTCAAAAGCAAGAGACAGTATTATTGATACATAAAAATGTTTATATATATATATATATATATATATATGCATTTCTCTTTCCTCAGCAGTAATACAATTCTGAGTTTTAAGCACAATGTAATCATCAAGGGATGTGCGTTGTGGTACAGTGGATATCGGCTCGGAACGAGAAGCCCGGGAGCCGAGTTCAAATTCCAGCTGAATCCATTGTATTCATTTGCACGCAAATACCCTTGGGAAAGGTATTAATCCGTCTCCTCCTTCCAGTTATGGGTTAAATAGCAGGACAGATTGGGTTCTATAGCCTTGGTTGGCAACCAGTCTACCGCAGAAAGCAATGGCAACCTACTGCGGGATACTCTTCTGCCCAGTCAGTCATGTCTCTTTCTAGACATGATCGCCCAAGCGTGTATCACGTATGGCACTTAACTAACTGAATCATCAAGTGTTGAAGGAAAAGTTTTCACCTCATAGTACATGAAACTCAGATTTCTTGTACCAATGAGGAAAGAAATATATATATTTATTATTAACATAAATTATAGCCCTGTTATCATGCATCAAGCAGTATTTTATTACCACCAGCACTCAATGTTGTGCACATCAATCAACTAAGTGACATTATATATATATATATATATATATATATATATATATATAGTTAAGCAGTACATCATAATTTCTACTGGCCTTAATCGTTTGAAGGAATCAGGAGAATAACTATATAAAGATTAAAGAAGAATTAAAGAATATTTTAAATTAAAGAATGAAGGAGAATAACTATATAAAGATTAAAGAAGAATTAAAGAATATTTTAAATTAAAGAATAAAGGAGAATAACTATATAAAGATTAAAGAAGAATTAAAGAATATTTTAAATTAAAGAATAAAGGAGAATAACTATATAAAGATTAAAGAAGAATTAAAGAATATTTTAAATTAAAGAATAAAGGAGAATAACTATATAAAGATTAAACTGAATCTTGTCTACAATGGAATCTTTCATGGGAT